>JAUBOD010000537.1:3704015-3717876 GCA_032353885.1 Nothura maculosa
TCCTTTATCATTCACTAAAGCAATTGTGTGTAATATTTAATTATTTGATTTCCATCTTATGAAATATAGACAGAGACAAATTAATATAGTGATGTAAACACCAGTTAACTTCCCTAGGATAATTTGATAGGGATTTCATTTTAAAGTATATGGTAAAATCCTGGCTCAAGTAAAATGACTAACAACATGTCTGTAAAATTTAGTAGCACCAGAATCTCATTATCCACTTTCCAACGACCAGCAATTTTCTGGTATTTGACTCTGTGGTCATTTGACATCAGTAGTACTGCCTTGTTGTTTCAGTATATGTTAATTCTGAGAGATACATTTACCCGGATGATCAGCCTGTTAAGAAAGGGTTGGAAAGAGGAAAAATCTATCCTAAAAGTCTCTTATTAGAGCATCTTAGAAGTGGAGCAAGATCAGCTGCCCAACCAATCAGACACTGTTTTTACAACTGATAGATAAAAGAAGTAATGATACTTCCATGAGGGCTACAAAATACACTCCCATCACTCCTTGAAATGTACCTGAAAGTAGTTAAAATCTTAGTCAGTGCAAAGCTAGTTGTATATATTACTGAATATTATGTGTTGACACGATGAACAAAATGTATATTGGTGACAAAAAGAATATTAAGAACATGACACGTTTTATTTAAGAGTGTCCTCCTGCTCAGCTACTTTGCCTCCCTACAGAGGTAGGAAATTGTTCTGTAGGGTAATTTAGAACTTTTAATACAGAAATAGTAAGATATTTTATAAGATACAAAGGAAACATAAAATATTTTGTAACACTAGATTTGGTCTTTTATACTTGCTTTAGGTCACCAGATTGTCTCAAGAGACCATGCCTGGTCCACCCAACTTTATTGTTGACAAGTTTTCTGAATGTCTAAAAATTTTTGTTGGTTTGTTTGTTTTCTAGCTACTGTTTGTCTGTTCTTCCCCAGTTCTATTGGAATAGATCTTTTCATGGGATAAAGAGCTGAAAAGGTTGCATTTACAACCAATCCAATCTATCTGTGGTCGGTTATCAGAAAGAGGAGTGAGTCTTTAAGATGGAGTCTAAGAGAAAGCAGTGGTTCTGAAGTACTCATCTTCCCAGTGCTAGTTGCTATGAATCTTGTTTGTTCAATAAAGAAGATTGATCACAATCATCCGGTTTGTTTTGCTCTTGACATGAAGAGGACAAGAATTGGGGCTCAGAATAGGCACCATCAGAGATAATTCTTTCCTGTCCTTGTGTACAGATAGTAGAGGCCACAATGTCTTATTGTGTCATGACTGTTCTCCTCTCTCTTCTTAGTGTGCACATCCTTTCTCAGTTAGTCAGTGCTCAGTTAATTGGTGTGGGCAGTGGCAGCTCTCACACTTGTTAGCTATAAGATACCAGCTAAAATTTTGTAGTAGAGTTGTTTCTGCATGTATGTGTCCACCAGGATAGAGAAGGTTAGACCAATATAGAACAAATCAAGAACAGTATAATCTATTCATTATCAGGACAATAAGAAGATGAGACCCTTTAGTTACTATACACTGGAGATACAAAAAATAAGGCCATTGCCTTGTAAAGAAAATTCTGACTCCCTTCTATGTTCCCTTTTAAAGGGTCAGGCCATATATCATTGCTGTGAGGCTGGGAATAGCCGATGAAATCATCACTGAAGGCTACTGCACAGATGGATGAATGCATGAGAATTCAGTAATGCATTTAAATACTAGTAAGTTAAAAAAAATACCTCTAGAAATTGCTTATATGTTTTAATATGTTGTTCCAGGTTTTGCATGTTGGCATTCCTCAAGATGGGCTTTTTTGCTATTTTTCTTTTGCTATTGTTCTTTTAAACCTGCTATATTACACTTTTGCTGCATGTCTTTATTATGACAGATTGACAAAGAAAGATTTTACAAAAGTTTATAAAATTCTGATGGGTATAGCCCCGCCTTGTCTCAGAGGTTCTCCTAAATACGGTAGGAGCACTGCTATATCATAAGCCCTGTGAGATACTATGACCATAAACTCCAAGATTTAAGAGAATTCCCAAAATTCTCTTATGTCAGATACATAAATGTCAGATATATTTATGAAAGAGTGGCAGTTGCTGGGGTAGGGTACACATGGGGACGCACTTTAGGAGACATGTGACTGCACACATGGAGAGGGAGAGATGGTTGACAAGACACTGCTGGAGCATGCCTAGGGATGCACTCCTGCAAGGAGGTGCTCCAGCCCAGAGGCCTCTGAGCAACTGCCCACACTAGGGCAGAGACACCCCTGAGGAATTTTTGCCCAGGGATGACCCATTACAAGGTAGAGGAAAATCAGAAAGCAGAGAATGGCAGAGAGAAATCATTGCACATTGGCCCCAACCTCCCTCACTGAAAAATTGGGATGGACTGGGTGTAACCTACAGTGAAAATACAGGAAGATGAAATTAGAAATAGAGGAAAAGAGATGTTAGTTTAAGGTAAGCCTGGGGAGGAATGCTTAAGCATTTGTTTGATTAAGGGTACTTTCCTCAATACCCAAATCAATTATTAGAAGTTTTCACTAATTGGCAGTACACTAAACCAAGTGAAAATTCTCCAAGAATAGGCACCATGTTATCTGTTGCAAATGGCATATATCAGTTTTAAGATCGTTTTTGGCCTTTTCTTTGGATGACTTTTACTTCATATTTCAGTTTTAGCATAAGTTCAGCATTGTTCACAGAATAAAACTGTGCTTGAGTCTCTCTACTCGAAGCTCAGTTTAGCATTGTGTCTTTCGCTGAAAGTGACTTTATATAGTTGTTGCAATGGGTTAGTACAGCTCTAGTTCTGTTTAAAATCATGGATCTGCTACTATCACATAGGAAAAGCACTACAATTATGTAGTTTAACTTGTTGATTCTTCTGAGATTAATTAAAAGGATTTCAGTGTGTCTTGAGATACTTGTGTCTTCATTAGAAAAAAAGAAAGCCTAAACAAAAACAGCAAAACTCACAAATCATAGACACTATGAATCGTAGACACAAGTAAATCATAGACACTATCTCTTAAATGGCAAAATTGGGTACTGGCTTTGAAATTCTTCTATGGTTCACAATTCAGGAAAATATCCCTGCTTACAGTACTGGGTGTCAAACATCAGTTTATAGTTAAGCATCTGCTTAAGTGCTTTTTTGGGTTATGTTCAAAATTGAAATGTGTTCAAGCCCCTCATGTATAGTGAAGGCCAGATATAAAATTAGAGGATACATTCAGATTCCAGTCACCTTCTCTTTAATTAGTGAGTACTCAGATCAGAACTTCTGTATGGGACCATCTGGGCAATGACATACATTTTTAATATAGTCATTTATTTTCCTGTTTCATCACAGGATCTCTTGGGTTACAGGTCTGTGCTTTTAAATAGCTGCAAATCAAGGATGACAACGTACATCATTTACTGACTCTAGGAATAGAAATTATCATTGAGGAAATGCTGAATGAAGTGTGTTTACTATTTTGAGTATTACTTGCTCACGCAAATTTGGTTCTCAAATAACAGCAGGTTATTTGAGAACAGGAAAAGGCTTTTTTTTCCTAAAATAGCACGATATATTTTTTTCTAAAAGGACCTAACAATTTATTTATCTATAACAACTATTTTTCCTTGTATCATTTTTATTGCAGGTCTGTGCCTTCAGTGAAAAATACATTAATAGAAATACATTATTATCTATATGAGTGATTTTTTAAATAGTATAAAGGTCCTTTTAGATATCAGTACTTAAGTTAGCTCAGAGATAGAATATATGAATTTAGACAGAATATGTGCCTAAAAGTACATACACTGTAAATTATGACCATTTCAGGATTACAGAGCTATTGCCAAAGTGAACAGAATCCATAAAGTATTTTAGCTTAGGATAATCTTGCAGATGACAATAAAATTACAGATGTGATATTATTTATGTTAAGAAATTGAACAAAGATGCAAGTAATTGCCTTAAAGAAAGCAAACTTTATAAAAACAAATGGTTGGGGAGAGGGAATGGATATAAATAGCTCTTTCCTAAAAGAAAATACTACCTAAGAAAAGCAAAATGGAAAGATGGACTTTAGCTTCTGCAAAATGAACAAACACAACCTCTCCTCCCTTTCCAATTACTGGGTGACGAAATGATCTCACGAAGTTTTAGAGTTCAAATGAGGAAGTGTCTCCAAATTATGGATTGGCATCTGCCTTTGTCAGGTTTTTAGAGCTCACATAGAGGATGATGAAGGCACACTACCACACAGGGAAACCTATCACTTGACAGAAAAGAACATTTTCTGACCTGACCAACAGTGCTGGGACTTAAGTGAAGGCTCCCCAGAGTGGGTAGTCTAAAACATTGATTCATTAGTCTGTTTAATCTTTGTGGCTGCTAAAAAAAAAGAGATCCTCCTTGATTTACAGTCTGACAGACTGTCATCTCAAGAGGTCCCTGATCACTGTCCCTCCACCAAACTGATAAAAACCCCTCACTTATTACTCACGTTGTATAGAATTAGCATAAGGTTCAAGGGGAGACTGAAAATAAAAAATGACAGAGGGCTAAATCCAGTATAAGGAGAAGTAACTGTCGGGCAGATTCTTATAACTTCCTGCTCTGGGAATATAGGCCTACACCTGTTCAGGCCACAGAACTGCCTGAGCAGTCTTGAGGGACCAAGAGAATGGCAAATTCCAGTGGGGCAAGGCCTATCTGCTCAGGTTTGTCCCCTCAGTTCAAGAGAATAGAACACCTTGGACCATTGGGGCAGATGGTGGGGAATCTGCAGTCTGAGGATGAGCCAGAGGGCCCTGGGGCAGAGATGGGGCATGGTTGGAGTTGGCACCATTGCAGGGCTGATGACTCTGAGGTGGGCTGAAAGGGTAGCTGGGACTGGGCAGGATCGAGGGAGATTCCCATGAGCTAGAGATGGACAGGGAGGTCATGACAAGTTTCACCAATACTGTTATATCCTTTGGATAAGGCTACACTGAAGTTAATAGAGGTCAGCTAGAAGAATGATCAAGCATCCTGAAAATGTGGTGCCATTTATGAGCAAGCCAGGATCTTCAAGGCTTTCATCATCAGCTACCACATATGTCTGGGAGAAGATGTCTTCATGCAAAATGCCATCATAGATGCCCATACACAACAACCTTAACATTTCATTCATGTGGCTGGTTTGAACCAGGAAAAAAAAAAACATATATTAATTCAATTCTACTCAGGGAAGTCTCCCACCAGGACTGTAGGGTCTTTTCTATATCTAAATGCACTTTATAGTGATGTAGTTGTGGCCACACTTGTTCCTTTCTAGGAACATTAAAAAGCTCTAAGGAGTAGAGAGATGTCCACATAAGAAGAATTTAGTAAGGCTAATGTACAACCCCTCTACCAGGTTAAAGTTTGTTCATCAGAAAACAGTTAGGCATAAAGTTTCCCAAAGTAGAAAAGCATTAAGATGTTTTCCAACTCCTTCGAGGAATTATCCTTGCTGAGACTGCCTCACAATTAAGAAGTAAGAAGAAAATAATAATATAAAAGTTCCCTTTCCCAAGGACAGCTCTTCATAAACAATTCTCACAAATACTGGAAAATCAGCCAGGAAATGAATGATATATATACTCAGAAAGATTTAACTCTGTGTATCATAACTTTTATCTAAGTGTCCTCTGTAGATTCAGAGAATGAGGGACCACAGCACTGTGATCACTGTAATTAGATAAATAAATGAATAAAAAGATAATCTAAATATCCAGGGTAAATTAACATTCCTCATTTCCTGTTAAACCTTAGTATTTTATTTGCATTTATCTCTGTAACTGTATTTCTGACTCTCAGGTATTGTAGCCTGTATTAACAGTCACTCTGGGCTTAACATCATTAACTGTTCACTGTCAAGTCCCCACAAATCCCATATTCCCCTTGTCTCTCAGGCTTAAAAAACTCATTTAACAGTAAGGGCTAATTAATTAACTGGATTTTTCTATATTTAATGGAGACTACCCTAAACCATAGAACCAAACCCCGCTGAAATTTAGTTCACTGTGGCAATCTATAATTATACCCAACTAGATTTAACCACTGCTCTATCTCTTATCTATTATTACAATCATAGTCTGCCTTTTTATTTACTACTATCAACAGTATAAATATGCTCATATTGCATGTAGTATAATATGATTACACTGTGTTTAAATATCCTTTGCCAGGAAGAAATTCAGAAACCATGGACACTAGAACTGATCTTTATTCCAAATGAACCAATACACAGAATTCAGGAAGAAAAAGAGAAAGACAGATGTATTATTTAATAAACTGGTAAACTCAGGGAAAAAGATCATGATCAACTTTTATATCACATGCACAAAAACTTTCATACAGCACCAGATGGTTGATTAACTTTTTTTATGCCAGCAAACTGGTTGTCTTCATTTGCATTGTCCTTATTGGCTTCTGTAAAATTTATTTCTGTTCATTGTCTTCTGTTTATAGGTGTTTGAAAAATAAGCCTACCAGCTCAAGAAGTCAAAAAAAGGTATGACTGATACTTGATGTAGGGTGCGGAAAGGATGACATGGGTGAATTACCAGCAAGGCATGAACTGGGCATACAGTGCTGCATGGCTGTGAACATCTGCTTTAGGAGCACTGAAGGGTCACAGAGAGCCAACATCTGCTCCCCCTAAACTCAATGGGAGATATTGCAGTGACAAACAGAAACTGATTTGGAGTTTCACGTAGCTACATGAGAGAAAAAAATAACATTCTTTTAGAGACTTGCACTTCTGTGGTTTTACAGAACTAAAGAAATACTACTTGCTCGTGTTTTTAAATTTTCCCAAAGGAAAAAAAAAGTTGGAGTTTCCCTCCCAGTCTTTATTTTGTGAAAAAAAAATCTCTTATAAGAGTAAAGAATTTAAGTTTGGTCCATGGTTCAAAATGCCCAGATTCTGTAGGTAGGGATCTACATCACAAGTTGTGGTGTCATGTTGCACATGTATAAGCTAGCTCCGTGAACTGATGTGACTTCACACCACTCTGCAGGACCCTGCAGAGATGCTGATACAGATATTTGGAGTAATATAGTTGTATAATAAATGATGTGAACCTATTCTGCTTGAGATCTACCCTTTGTTTCTCTTCACTGACCAACCTTGCCCCTGTAGAAGAACATTATTAGTGGTGTATTCAGACAGTGCATCTGAAATTCCAAATACAAATTCAGCAGTCTAATAAACTGGTAAATATGGCATGTATTTCTGCCATATTACTT
Source organism: Nothura maculosa (assembly GCA_032353885.1). Lineage (NCBI taxonomy): Eukaryota > Metazoa > Chordata > Aves > Tinamiformes > Tinamidae > Nothura > Nothura maculosa. The sequence goes on from JAUBOD010000537.1 coordinate 3,711,296, forward strand.
TGTGAGTGCAAGGAAGTTTTTGCAGAAGGAAATGAAAATGAAAAAAAAACTATCTTCTTGAGCACAATTAAATATTTGAATCCATTAAAGAAAGCTGAACTTAGGACATTCATATATTCCATAGGCTGGTAAGCAAGCTCAGAGAGAATTGTATATTTGACAAAAATAAATGATCAGCAGATTTTAGAATAGCTCATAAGCTAATAAATAAGAGAACTGATACAGACTTAAATTCCAATATGGGATAACTAAAACTATGGAAATGTTAATGAACTGTATTCATCAGAGGTAAAGTCAGCAGGAGAGGAAAACACCAGTACCTGGCTGTGACTTAATTGTGTCTTTGCAAGTGTTTATCTGCTCTGTGTCTAATGAATGCAGATTGGGAGTCCAGGACGCAATTAAATATACTATAAACAAAATAGAAGAGCACAAAGGCAAGGAGGCAGCATGATAATCTCACATCCTATGGTGTTGTGATTCAGAAAACATCATACTATACATAAGATTACTCCAGGTGTAAAGGGATAATAATGAATGTTCAAGGTGAACATCAAAGTGTTCTCGTAGTATTGTGTAGAGATTTTCTCACGCAAGGAGAAATTTTAGGTAGAGAGAAGAAAAGAAGATAAGCATCTTCACAAGACCAATATTTCAAAGGCCAAAGTTCCTTCCATTCAACAGAAATTTGGCACTCCTAGCAACATATATTTATTGTTTAAGTTATTTTCTTCAAAAGTAGGAAGGGCTCCAAAAAAAAGTAAGGATTTCTTGGCAGTTGCAGGGGTTTGGTTTGGTTTTGGTTTCTTTTTCTTTGGGTCTCCACTCTGGGCTTTTCTTCGGGAGTAAATTGTAGTATCCCATCTTAGCAGACTAAGAAGGATAAGTAAGGTGAAAGAAATGTAAGCACATTTTAGCTTAAACTAAACTAGACAAGATCTTTCTTGTAAAGCAATTTTTCCTCCTCACATCTCATAGGAAATGTTAAGGCTATGTTTCATTCATTCTGATTTTCTCCACATATTTCAGGAAAGAGGAGAGCAGAAGGGAAGAGACAAAGGTATTATCTGATCATCAGTACTCACCTGATCTTGCAGAACAAAGAAGGTCAACTTACGAAGAATAATGCCAAAATTCCCCCTGTACTTCAAAAAGCACATCCATACATGCACATACTTACAAGATGAGTGGTAATGACCAGCAACAGAAACACAAACCCTTCAGACTCCTCAGTTTGAATGGAGATACTGTCAAATTAGTGATGTAAATTTGGTTAATAAAGCAATTTTGCTCTTTCTTTTAGAGCCCCATAATCACAACAAGAGCAGTGCACCAGGCAGTGTATTACTCAAGCAGGACAGAGCCACCAACTGCCTGCAATAATTCAGTACTCTTAGCAACAGACTTATTGTCACTTTTGATTCCGATTGTTAATAATATCACTGTTTTTATCTCACAAGGAAGAACCATTTGGTGTCTATAAGCCATTAGGTGTCTAATAAAGCCATTATAATTAGGAGAATCAGCTGTTACTTTTGTTGAGAACTAGCTACAGTATTGACTGCTTTTCTGAATTGCCTCAAGGATTCTTGTTTCACGATACGAATTTTATGACCAAGGACCTGGTGTTTTGATATTAGCTAATGTAAATGACATATCCTATTCATACATATGTGCCAGCTGACACTGTAGGCTGAACTGGGGAACCTACAGAGACAATGAGTCTTTTTAGCTGAAGTAAAAATATTCATTTTTTTTCACTCTGTAAGACGTTTGTGTCTGCTTTGGATCAGGTACTGAGGGAGCCCTAAGCTTACACTGATCTATTTGCTACATTTATTGTTACAATAGGTACACAAACCCAGAAAATTGCATCTTCTTTATCATTTTTTGATTCTCAGTTCTTTAGTTTAGGACAGCCTGCAGATATCAAGGCCTATATTCATCCATCTTCACGTAGGGCACTTAAAAGGCCATCAAGGGAAGAAAGGGGCTTTTTTTCAGTCCTAGTAAAACCTCTATCATCATAGAGAGATTAAGATATAAATTTGGAAGTATTTTCTCCACGGAACATAGAGAACATTCATAATCTCTTTAGCTCCAAATCCTCACTTAGACTTCCGGTTACCTTGTCTACGACATTTCAAAGTACAGGGCATTCCTCTAGTCACATTATAAAGAGAAAAGAACAATTTCTGTAATAATGAGATGATTTTCTTGGTTTTCTTTAGGAAGTTCTATTGAGTGAAATTCATTCTGTATCTATCTTTAAGCATGTATGTCTTTGGGTTGATCTTGCTCTGTTCTTTTAGCTGATGGTTGCTTCTCCAAGAACAGTAACCTTACTTGCTTTGTAACAGTTGCATTAACACTAAGCTATAATATTATTCTAAAATCAAATTTAAGGCCAAACTTGCTTCTTATTTTAATTATTTGCTTGCAGGACTGCCTTGTATAGTTGGGTATCCCTGATAGAAGGAAACCTCCAGCTCTTAAAGCACTTCTTCATGGTGCTTTTCTCCCACCTAAACCTGGCTCAGCAGCTGTTACGTGATCTTCCTTTGCGGTGACCTCATACCCCAAACACAAAGTGGACAAGATGACCAGAAATGCCACATTATCAACAACAGGATAGATTAAGAGTTGTTGGAAAACTCAGTTTAAAATGTTTTCAAACAGCCAAAAAGGACAGTAGAGGTGTTGAGTACTTATGCTGAGCCAGCCAAGAGGATTAATAATAATTGCTTTACTCTTTTTTTGGAGTTTAAGATTATTCTCTCAATTTTCTTAATTATGTTTGGGTTGCATATGTGGAAAATGCTATAAAAAGAAATCATCCATTAGTATTTATTCTAGCCTGGATTTGTTACATTGCATGAAGAAACTGTTCAGAGATGGTACATAGTGATATTGACACATTATCCACAGACACTTATATTCTGGTATTTTACAACCTGCAATTGTACAGAATCACTTATTGCCAAGTGGTCATTTTCTCACATTTATTATGACAACAGGATAAATGCCAGCGTTTGTCAACATCTTGTAAATGATGAGTCTTAATGAGGCAATCTAGTGTTTCACCCCTCTGAGGAATCTCATAATAGGATGAGCAAAATATCAGGTTAAAGGAAGTGGGAGGCAATCCCAGGGGACAAACCTTTTCTCGTACGATATATTCCTCAAGGTTTTGCTTGGAGTGGGTTCTAGGATGCAGGCCAATTTGGCATGCCCCCCCTGTACAACATTTTAATTGTATTTTTATCAAATCCAGCAGAAACACTGTCTGCATGTTGAATTTGTCAGCAAGGAGTGCCCTGTTAGAAAATAACAGCCTGAGCTTTGAGAACTTTTCACCTAATGCATGAACTTGCATGCTAAAGCGAAGAGCCTACCTGATGTGACTGCTCTGGAGCCATTCTGCAGTTTTTTAGTTTAATTGTGTAATGTATGTTTCAGCATTTTGAGATTACTGATCTATTTCAGATTTTTTTTTCTGTAAAATGCAAAGTGCATTTCTGTCCAGCATTTTTGGACTGAGTTCCAGTCTTACAAGAGTCTTTGTAATGATAAGCCAAAGAGGGGGACAATTCTTGCACTGATTCTGAAGGGGTTTTTTTTGCTTTTAGTATCTATATACATATATATATATTTATATATAACACACATAATATCCTGCATGCCAGAATGCTAAGCCTTAAAGAACTTACTGTTTGACTATATGAGATCCCTACCAATGTAATGCTTAATTAGAAGAAAGCTATTTTTAGAAACAAATGCTATCGGCTCATCACTCTATAAATAATCAAGAGATACTGTGATAACAAAAAAAAAATATCGTTTAGGATTCAACCAATAGTCTAGAATTAGAGTCCATTAAAAATTTGTCTCTGTGTCTCACAGCTTACTCAATGAAGGTCAATATAGAAAAAGTCATAGACTTTTTGAATGAATTTTGGCAACTGAAAAATAAGGTAACCTTACATAAGGTGATCTTTTATTTTTCTAGTAAAAAAAATGCACTGAAAAAGGATGCTTCAATCAAGTCATAGTATTCTAGTAGAAAATACTGATTTCATTCATATTATTCATGTAAAATCATGGAAACATTTAATTTCATGAAGGTAAGTAACTTCATTCCAGTATTATCATCTTGGCACACAATGTTGCAAAATGATTAGACTAGGAATAAAGTACTGCTGTAAAGTAAATTATGCATTTTAGAATAGAAAACTTTTTGAAAACAATTTCTTGAAAAAATTTAAAAATTTCAATTCTTCGTTCCTATTTGGGTTGAAAAGAAACTTAGACATGTGACAATTCTTTCTGGGATGTAAATTTCTGGCTTTACCCTACACACATGATGTGAGAACCATGTTAATTCTCCAGGATATTTTAGTTTCCCAGATCTTGTCTCACCCTGTGAGTTCTTTTCATTGCACATTTCCCTGCTACCTCACAAGCACTCAGCACCTTTCAGGATCAGGCTGTCAGTGTCTTGGAGAAGGCAGCGTGATAGCATGTTCTGATTTGCACTTTTGCTGTTCATCTGCATACTGTAGGCATGGTTTAATTGTATTGGATTGGCCGTGGCTGTGCCTTCTCCTGCCAACAGAACTGATGTTGTAGTCTTTTCCTACTAATTGTTTGCGTAACAGCTGTAAAATATAATGTTAATCAAAATAACTGCAACTTGCTATGGTTTGTATCTATTTGGTTTTAATCAGTATTTAAATTTTAACATCCAGCCATGAGAGGCAGGCAGACTTGCATTACTAACAAGCACCCAGAGCAGCACCTACTATTTTGAACCTTATTAACCACTGAATTTTAAGCAGACTAAATTGTCAACAGTTATATTTGTAGGATTCTTCATTGAGATTGCTTATAAAAATATAAGAGAAAGGGAAAGACAGAGAATGAATTGTGTAAGGACAGCGAAGGACAGAGGGAGGTCAATCCAACCAGGAACCTAAGTCAAATAGAGTTTTCTAATTTAAACAAATCTTATGAGGAGTCCTAGACATTGGAAATCTCCCTGTAACAGCACAAATATGTCCACCTGCAAAAATCTCCAACTGAAATTAGACTAGGTAAGAACAGATAATCCTAGTATTTGGAGCTTTTGTAGAAGAATGCTGCAGAGGAGAAGCGGTGATACTGTTACTGCTTTATTTTTGCTACACAAAGCATTCAGTAAGTGGCCTAGCAGCCTTCAAGAGAAATAAAATAAACCACTGTTTCCTTCCTGAACTCCATAGGGTTCACTGGCGATTATGTTGGATAAGGTCTATTTCTTCAGACAGAAATTTCAATTTCAGATGACAAGAAAGTGTTCTGATACAAATGAAAGAATGACACAACAGGATGTACTACCTAAAGTCAGGTTTTTTTCCTTTATTCTCCCTGTAGCTCTTTCTCCCCCAGAAAGAAGTGGCAAGAGTCCAGAAGTGATTTAGAAAGGAAGGGTCCCAGTATGAACCACCAGTCACAGACCACCCAGCAGTCCTAGCACTCATACTTCCCGTTGCTTAGATATCCTTAAACCTTCTTTAATTCCATAATTGCAATGTACATTTAGACATAAAATAAGCATTCATTGTAACAGGATTTGAGGGTGAGGGGATAACAGTTGCTGGGATTTCAGTTGATCCTACCATAACTATGACTTTCACTTTAATAAAAGAAAATCAAAGATAAACATCCAGGCATTCTGGCACAGTATCATATGCTATTATCTTTATTTAAACTCTGACAGGATGGAGAATGGTAAGAGAGTCCCTAGATTATAGCACACTAAAAACACATTTCTTTATTCCTATTTCAATTATTTATTTTCTAATGTTTCTAAGACCTTCCTTTTTCCTTATTCACCTCCATTTTGTTTTTTATGATGTATTAGTACTGGTTGCAAATGAAGCAATTCTTAAACACACTTTCAATGAATCTCTTCATTTAGGGTAAAGAATATTTTCCTGAATTACCAGTAGGCAAACTATCGACTGACTAGGGAGAAATTACTTACAAACAACACTGAATCATGCTAAATTAAAATTAGATATGCAGCCACACAATAGCCATACTTCTGGTCAGTTCCTGGCATTTTGAATTCCCTTATCTATATGTAGACAGTATAGATAGAAGATATATGGGGAGTCTGCTTCTCCAAAACTTTTTAGGTGAAGATGCTCAGCCTCTCTGAAAATGGAAGTTCACTGACTCTTAGCAATTGAAGCTCACAGTTTTCCTGCCTGAATCTTCTCCCTCATTAGGACATTCAGATCTTTCCAAAAATAAAAGAGGCAAACCTTCTTTAAAGCATAAATAATAAACAAGTAATAAATAAATAAATGACAAGGAACTCCTGTAAATGCATTTTGGTTAGTATACAGTATAGTCATCAAGCTTTTATTATGAGCTGAAACAACTGGACAACTGATAGTAACAAACCCGTGTCTCGCTTTTTAAGCCATATAGCCTCTTATGTCCTTCTCAGTCAACGAATGCACTCAGGTTTCATGTGTGAAACACTTTACCATTTATTCCTTGCAAAGTTGTTCTCTCTAAGACAAGGTCAAAGG
>JAUBOD010000537.1:3746934-3779548 GCA_032353885.1 Nothura maculosa
CAGCACATCCCTCCGGAGTGTCGGCCACTCCACCCAGCTTGGTGTCATCTGCAAACTTGCTCAGGGTGCACTCCGTGGCTTCATCCAGGTCGTTGATGAACAAATTAAACAGCATTGGACCCAGAACTGACCCCTGGGGGACACCACTGGCCTGGTAAACACTTGGGAACTGCGTTGGGTCTGTCACAATATGTCAAATAAAACATAAGAGCTAAAAAAAGTGCCTTGATTTTGCTCAGTTAGTAGTGTTTGCTTTGTGGTCTTCCCATTTGTAAATTTGGCAGTGGTCACCATTTAAAAAGCAATATTTACCAAGGTTGTTATATTATCAAGTTCAGGAAACTAAGTAGTTCCTTAAACTTTGAGTAGAAAATAATACAACAATCTGCAAAATATTGAATACATATATCATCTTATGGTAAGCACCTCTTTTTATATGGGTTTTTATTAAACCCTAAATTAAAATATGTTGCACTTAAGCTTTGCTTTAGCTAAGTTTGAATTAGAGGAATTACCACTTTCATTTTTTTTCTTTTTGCTCTCTTCTCTTTCCAAAGCATTCAGTTTAGAAGGGGCACTCTGTAGAAATACTGAATTAGAAGAAGCACTCTGTGGAAATACTGATTTATGGTTAAAATATATCTGGAGAAAATTAATTCAAATTTCAATTTTACTTTGGATGTAATAGGAAAAAGAAAATTAGCTTTGGTAAGGAAATCTCTCCAGTATTGTCCAGAATCTTTTAATCTAACCTTTTTTCTTCCTTTGATGAGTAAGGAACAGATGTTTAAGAGATTAGAAATTAGATAGACTGTGATTACTGAGAAACAGCTTAATTTCAGTTCATTACTTGATGTTCTCATTCGCTAGTTCTTAAAATGACAGTAGTTAGGGTTGTTGGGTTTTTTAATTAACATTTTTTTTAAGTTTTAACAATCAATATAAACTTAACCTAGTCACACTTCCAATTTTGAATACATTATTTACGAGCTAACATATCACTTTTTATTTCAGAGTAAGTTATACTTTTTTTCCAAAATGGCGTTAATTGTGTGTGTCCTGCTTAGCCAGCTAGTTTTCTTCTATGCTATGGGAGGAGATAAGAAGAAGGAAATAACAGTTCTGCTTCTTCCTCTTTCCCCAAATGAAGTCCTTTTCCCCTAGTTTTCTGAAAAGAAGTATTTCAAATAAGCAAGCAGAAGGACTTGGAGAGAGAGAGAGATTAGGTTTGGGCATTGCTAGTGTGAAGGAGTAAGGATGATTAAGGAACTATCTTGGATAGCTCGTTAACTTTCAAATATTGCATGAATTTGGTTGATAAAGGCAATAATGTTCACACAAGTACTGTAAGGCATTTGACTTTGTACCTCACAATTTGATTAAGAAAATAATATGATAATAAACTCAACATGGCACATGTTGAATAGCTTTAAAAGTACAATTTTGTATTGTAATTGCAAATAGAGAATTCTCATAGAAATGATGTTTTCCTAGTCAGGTCCTCAGGGATCAGTTTTTAATGCCATGCTATGAAATGTTTGTATCAGGGGAGAGGAAGACACTTAGAATAGGTGTGTAGAAGAACTGTGCAAAGAAGATACCTCAGAATTCTGCAACTGGTCAGTGAAGATTTTCAAGAATGCGTTAAATAATATGTCAGGATAGTAAGTTTACATAGGTCTGATTTCAAATAGGGATATGGTCTGGATGGTCTTTTGAGTCCCCCCACAGAGAAGTAAATTTGTGTGATTTGTCTGAAGACAAAAAGGTCACAGATAAAATTTGAGGATTATTGGGGCATTGAAGCAGTGCTAAATAAAAAAGCAGGCAGGTCAGTGACACAGTGTCTGCTGGATTGCTTGATAACCTCAAAACGAGCAAGCCGTGTAGTGTTACAATGCAGCCAAGTGCAAAACTGTCCTTCCAGGAGAGAAAAAATGAAGAAGAGAGAACTTAGGTCTTGCCAGTCCACAACCTATCCCAGGACTGAGTCTTTCCCAGGAGGGCACAGTTCTCAAAAGAACAAGGCACTGGAAATGAAGGGCACTACAAAAGTGTTGAGGCCAAAAAGTATCGTGGTCTTTGAGTTCATAAAATGCTGTACATCTTTTGCATTTGTATGCTACAGAACCACCATACCCAGTTCTGCTCTGTGCTGAGCATTTTATACTTTATTCTTGTACTGACTAACTCCAATAATTTCTGTTCAGTTCATAAATTTGCAGGGAGAAGTATTATTTTTAGCAGTCCAACTGATATCACTGTGAAAAAAAAAAAAGGCAGATGAGCTTTTAGACACACAAGCCCTAAATGCCCTCTTTATTTTTTTTTCCAACTGCATTGGCTTGTCCTACAAAAAATACTACTTGCCCTTATAAACTTGTATTTATTTGTACTCTTGGGCCGTCACAACTCCAGCAACCCTCTTCTAGCCAGCTATTGAAGTAATGGGTGACTTGATCAAGTCTAGGAGAAGGTTTATGGAGGAGAAAAAGATGGCTGGGGGCTGAACTTGGACAAATTCAGAGTAGGAATAAAAGTGAAGGTAGTTAATTCTTAAAACATGTATTAACACATTTAATAAACTTCCCAACAGGAGAATTATTAAAACAAGACTGAATATTTTTGGTAGATCATATAGCCTACCTCCAAGAGCTAAGAGGTTTGGTCCTAAACCAAGAGCTTTAGCAGAGATTTTTGGTCTTTGCTACATGGGAGGTCAAAAATCAATGAATCCATTTGTCGCTTTTGTTTTTATAACTTATGAATCCACAAATCTTTAATAGTAAATGCTGTATCTAAAAGTAGTGGACTGAACGGCTCTAAAAACAGTCTCATTTCTAGTTTATTGTCCTAAATGTGAAACTCCTACATCTCAAATTTGTTGTTCTGTGTTCGTTTCGTTAAAAGAAACAGCCTAAGTCTCTACAGGAAGAGAGAGTTTAGGCCAACATAGGCAGACTTTAAGCAGTCTACTCAAGCACCACAAATCTCTGTCCAAACCTCACAGTTTATCATGTGTTAAGCCTATCCAGATGGCAGGTGATATTCTGGTATTAACAATCCACAACCATTTCTACTGCCTTCTCCACAGTAAATTGCCAGCGAGCCTCTCTGGTGGTCTTTTAAAAGTAAAGGAGCCTGCATACACATGAATATACACCACGTATATTAAAATACCTTATAATGAAGAAAAAAAAAGCCAAGCTTTTAATAGTTTAGAATCTGAAATATAGAGCAGAATATGACTTTAAATAGTATGAAATTGTGCTATTTGAAAGTACTTTCACTAATTACCTGTAATAATCCCAGGCTGTAAATGATAGGAATTGGGAAGAGAGGGAGAGTCCTATCCACAAGCAGTTTATCTGGGTGCCCACAAGAACTGGAATGATGGGTTCTTCCTTGAACAAGGGTAGGTTTCCAAAGAGAATCCTTTTCTCACCCAAAACCATTGTAGCCAATGCTAGAACTGCGTGCCCAGAACTAAAGCATCAGATTTATAGGCTGGGAGACCTGGAGATTTTTAGTATACATACCAGGCAGCAGAAATAAGTCTGGAGCCATAGAGCAGACTAAACTGGCATGTAGCTTTAGTCACAGTTGAGCTGTCTAGCGGTTATAACAAAATATGTAGCTAGAGAGATTGCAGCCTGTAAAAAAAACAGACTGTTTTGCAGGAATCAGGAAAAGTTATTTTTCCTTTGGAAAAATCTGGTTTTACACCTTTAAAATTACGCTTGGATCATTAGGACTCCCTTCCAGTTGCCCTAGAGGCTACCTATCTTTCAGGTCCTAGGAGAAATCTTCTCAATTTTATGCTTCCCTGTTGTTTCTTAGCAGAGCCCTGAAAACATCTGCCTACTTGTGGAAGTGAGGCCTGAGAACACAGCCTGGTTCCCAGGGGAGGAAAACCAAGAACAGACATTCAGGAAGCAGTAGTACAAAGCACACCTGCCCTGCAAGTTAGATGCAGGAGAAATAATAAGGTCTGTGAATAGGCGCTGGCGTGGCTGTGGGAGACGGAGCAGGGTTTAGGAACACCTAAAGTCTCCAGGCTTTTGCTTCATGCTTCCTTATTCTGTGGCTGTGCATCACTGACAGCAAGGCCAAAGCTGAAATCCAACCTATTTACGTATCCCCTGGACCCATCAGCAAACTCTTTTCCTTCCTTAAATATATATATAGATATATTTAATCTCCTATTCTGCTTAGCAGTTTTCTCTTATTCCTTATCACAGGCAAATCAGCTGGCATTTTAAAGCTCCAAAGGCATCCTAGTCACTCGATATCTAGAACCCTGATAACCTCTGAATTGTTTCAATTTACTCTCTTCCTCAGGTCTGTCTCCTCTTCTACAGCACAAGCAGGCTGCCCTTGCTGGCATCAGTCTGAGCATCCAGCAGGAGAGGATATTCAACATGGGCTAATAGGTAGCTTGAGGCACTTAGCTTAGGTATCCAACTTGAGAGCTATAGGATAATTAAGTAGCCAAGCTGGGAGCATTCCTGCGCTCTTTATCTAGCCAGCGAGAGAGGTAGATTCGTGCAGAGAGTGATTTAGAGCACCTAAGTTCAGTTCCTTCTGGAACCTATTTCTCTTTACTGAAATTAGGAAACCTAGGGCACTTCCCAATGGCAGATGTCTATATTAAGTACCTGCACCTAGCAGAATGAATAACCCTACATAGACCTTCTTCCAGTGCTAATACACCCTGTACAAATTCAGGCACCCTCAAACACTGGCAGATATAAGAAGGGATTTTCTTGCAAAGCTACTGACTACATTGGGTCTTTTTCTCTCTGAGCTGAAAGTCTGTCACGGCATTTAGGTCTCATTGCCCCATAAAAGATGAAACCCCATCCTGGGCAACCAGGAGGCACAGATCTAGGTGTACTTTTATACTTGATCATCCTTTGGAGATAATTTTTATCGTTTTTGCTATGCTATGTTTTTTTTTAATGCTTCTTTTCTTTGACGTGAAGCCAGTAAAGAAGGAACAGGGCTCAGCAGCTTTGCTGGCACAGAAAGTTTTTCAAATTCCTGTTGTTAGAGACTCTGCAGCCACCACAGGGTTAACCCAGGAGTGGGCTGCTGCAGTGTCTTGACACAATTCGGAATTTTGCCAAATAGCATTAATTAAATTTCATGCTTTTCATCAGACTTATTAAATGTACTCATCCCTACCAGCTACCATACTGACATAGGCTATTATTATTATTATTATTACTTTACAATTAGTGTGTTGTTCCCTAACCACCATTAAATATGACTGGAGAGTGCTTCTGAGCTAATACTTTAAGACCAGTCTAAACTATACAAAGCCCTGAGAATTTCAGAAGTGGTATTTATTTGAGATGACAAAGTGCTTTTCCTGTGTTACATTTTTTAAGGAAAATGCTTCTTTACAGAGCTGTGTTAATTCTTTCTGGATTAAAGAGATGACTCAATTTTAAATCTGTGCGTATTTGGAAAGGTAAAGTGTATTTGGGGTATAGGAAGAAAAGGGAATGATTACTGCAAGAAAATTTATGGGAAAAACTTTTTTTTTCAACAGAGAATTTAGAGTAAAATAGACATTTGAAAACAGGCAATTTTACCCAGTTCTTGCAGTAGGTTTGTATGATTTCTTGTTTATTTTTATGAAAGACTCATGCTGTCGATTCTGTGCAGTAGTGTGAGCGTACAAGGATCTGCTGTCCTGATCACAGACCTCAGAGTATGACTGTAAATAGGATCGTATACTCGTTCCTCATGTGGCCTGATTGAGGACACTGAATCAAAACTTTTTCAGTTTTTCTTGAACTGATTTCAGTTTTTCTTGAACTGAAATTGAAAACTTTATTCAAATCTGTACTTTATCAAGAATAGGAATTTAAAATTGTTTTTTCCTATCACAGAGGTTTACTGGGGCAAATATACTAAACTGTCAGGTGTTTATATACTTCAGTAATATAGGGTGCTCATCATAGACAGACTGCATTAGGACTTTTAGTTTGTACTTCTTTCAAGCTCAGTTTGAAGTATTGGCCTACTTTTCTTCTGTTGGTTTGTGCAAAAATCAACTTGTATTTTGCCCCAAGAAACAGTCTCAATTTGTATTCACTTAGCCCTAAGACTTCTGCAGAGAAAGCAAATTTGTCATGTATCCATCATGACATTATCTAGATAATTCTTTTTGATAAGCTGGATCATTTTTCTGGAGCAGTATTGAGGAAGACTTTGCCCTGGAGTGAACTGAAAATAGTTGATATGGTGACATGGTTGGATAAATACTTAACTTCTGTCTGGTATCAGGTATATCCCTTTTCTATGAAAGACAGTGTGTGCTATTCAAGTGTGAAAAATGTCTTGGTTTACACACAAAAAAATAATTCTTCAGACCTGATATTTTTGTCAACTCTTTTCCAAACCAGACAATTAATGCATTCAGAAAAAGAAGGTACTTGTGTTAAGACCTATCTTTGTATAGAGGTAATTTGAAAACAAGCTCCATTCTCTCAAGATGCTTCCTTTGTACTTCTGAGCTAAATGGGATGATCGATATTTGTGCTGCCATCTTGCAAAAGGAAAAGATAATTATCAGACAACAAATCCTACAAAAGCAATATTTTTCTGGATAATTTTTATCGTGATAATATTTGTACTGCAACAATGCCCAGCAGTAATGACTGCATAGGACATCTAGGCTACAAGGTGTATAGCCCTGAGAATTCTCTGTAGCACTTGGTATCACCACTGCACCACTGCTATCTAGTAGGAGATTAACCCCCCAAACTGTCAGGAGGGACAAAGTGATAGAAAGTGCTGTTAAAACTGCCCAAGCAGACGAGCTCAGACGAGCCTGGGTGTCCCAGCAAGGCTAAGGGGTGAGCGGTTCAATTTTCCTTGCTGCTCTCGCATGACTGCTCCCTAGCAGAGCTTTTGTTCTGTCCTGCGTGCGCCCTCGTCGGCCGACACATCCGCAGGACGGAGGATACAAAAGGATGGGGGGACGCGCAGCTGATACGCTCGGTCGGGGCGCTCATGGCGCGCCAAGGTGAGGGAGCAGCAGCCCGCACGCTTACCCGTCACCTCCCTGACCCAGGCACAAAGGCCGTGGCTTTCAGATCATCTTTCAAAAGAAAGTGAGCAACGGGGGAAGCAGTTGTCTCAACTACCCGAGTTTTACCCTGGATCTTGTGTTTTTCTTGAACTGAAAACCCTGGAGGCAGACTACACAAGGTGAAGGTTTCACATGTCGTTAAAATTGCATACATAAACACGTGCACACACACTCTCAGGTGTTAAGTTAGCAGTGCAAAGCTTGAAAATATGGCATAGATATCATAGATAAAGGAAAATAAAACATTTTTTAATTATTTAAGTACAGGAGCCAGTCTCATACTTGCAGAGCATTTGGGGTTTAGTACATAAGATTTATATCAATAAATGCGTGTCTTAACACTTGTCTGCTTGAACTGGGGGCAATGTCTTTCATGAGTGTAAAGCAGATAGCCAAGTCATGCTTTTATTCCTGCTCCCGTTTTCCTTCTAGTTCTCCAATTTTCTTTTTTCTCATCCTTTTCTCAGCACAGCACTCCTCCTACTCATCCACTCTCTGTCTCACAAAGAACAGGGAGCCTTGTGAATTTGTACACTTGCAGTTGGAGTACAGGCAAACTCTGGAGTGAACACGCAAGCTCCTTTTCATCGTTTATAAGCAGCATTTCTTTCTTTCTCTCCCTTTCTCCCTTTCAGTGCCACGCTGTGGTGACACTGACCTCTGGTGATCACACAAGTAACACTCACACTCAAGTGACACAACCTGCAATTTTGTACTACATTTCCTTACCGTTTCGCCAGAACAGTGGCTCCCTTAATGAGATTGTATTTTGCAGTCTGGTTTGCACCATAAAAAAAAGGACATGGGTAAGTTTCCCAAGGCTCACTCCTGCTCCAATTGTACATGTGGGAATTATTCACAGCCCTACTGTTATTCTAATAAGTTTTGTAGAACACTTCTCAAAATACACAGTACGCATGCTAGACAAGTTTATCATCTGTCACGTTATTTCTTGGAAACTCAGTTGCATGTAAAGTTTATCAGGGAAACTTAAACTACTAAAATGAGTTCAGAGTAAGACTGTGATCCAAGTTCAAGTGACACTACTAGAAGCTCCTCAGAATATTCTGCCATCCCTGTGATTTCTTATTGCACCCTCCAAACGCAGCATTAGCTCCACTGAAGTGAACGGAAACCAAATCTCCACCCAGGCTAGTTTTTGTCCATCTAGCCAAGAAAAGCAAATAAAGCCAGGGTAAAAGCTGCAGTTTTCAATTGCTCATTTTAAATGTGGTCTATTATGATAGTGGAATGATCTCAGCACACTGATGTTATAGAATCAAATATGTGCTGCAGACCTTGGCAGAAGTGAGTAGTTAATGAAAAGAGTTTCAGCTAGACATTCTCTCTATTTGATAACCTTAATTCTCCTTTAATTTATTCTTTGGAAATTTTAGAGCTCAATCCCATGCAGATGGAGTGAGAGAGAATTGTTATGTTGCTTATTAATCATGAGCAAATCTCTGAGATGTGGCAATAGGGTAATGACACAGGTATTGGTAGGCACACTTTAAATAAACTTTAATTAAAAATGTAAGGACTGATGCTACCCGTATTACATAAGCACTGCTTTTTGAACATCATCCAGTACTGCTGTAGTCCAGTAGGTATGAGCTTGATCTCCTTAGGATAGGTTAAAACGTAAGGAAAAGAGAGAAGGATTAATTAAAAGTAGGCTATTTAAGAGAGTAAAAAATTGTTTTCCACTAAAAATGCATGGCAAGGTGTCAGGTTAGATGAAAGATACAGACAGCTAGATAATAATCCCCTTGACTGTGTGTTTAACTTTCCTTTTATTGATAGGTTTGCCTGAGTAGTATTAAAACATTGCATGAATCTTTTTAAAACACTACCTTAGTGTGGCAAAATGAAAATGAATGCTTAGTAGTGTGCCATATGCTTTTAACAAACAGATTTAATTTACTCCTTTGAGCCAAGCAAAATTAGAAAGACCTAAGGGTCTCTGATCATTTGCCCAAAATTAATGATCAGTTATTGAATAATTAACTGTCATTGATATCTCATTTCTAAACAAATCAATGGAGCCATTTAAGTGTTTGTGTAATGATAGTAATATAATCCTTCCTCATATGAACTGCAAGTGAATAGACCAAAGAGAAAAAGCACATTCTCCACCCAGAGTAATTATGAAACCTACTTAAAAATCATTTGCCTCAGCAGAAA
Organism: Nothura maculosa; assembly: GCA_032353885.1. Taxonomy (NCBI): domain Eukaryota; kingdom Metazoa; phylum Chordata; class Aves; order Tinamiformes; family Tinamidae; genus Nothura; species Nothura maculosa. Next base: position 3,756,224 of record JAUBOD010000537.1, read on the forward strand.
TATAAAGTATTTTTCTGCATAATTTACCTCCAAAATGTGTGCATTTGGCTTCCACTTTAAAAAATGAAACCTGTGTGTGCATGGAGGTAGTGCTCCAGTATCCTTGAAATGTGAGAGCCGGGGATATAGGTTATGTTTATGGAAGCACAGAGCTGTGGAAGGGGGGATCAGCCATCCCTCACTCAGGCGCTGGACGAGCGGATCATACAACTCGCGCCAACCAGGCTGTGGGCGATGGTGCTAAGAGGGAAATGGCACCGGCAGATTGCTTGCTAATCTCTTCCTCCTGATCATGCCTTGCTTTCATTCCCACCACCCGGCTCTGCTCTCTAAAACATCCAAGCATGGGCCAGTAATCCAGGATTTAAGTCGAGGACTATCTTAAAAATATATATATATATATATATATATATATATATTTATGTTTATGGAACAAAATTGCTGCCTCCACTGAGTCCAAGTTTTTATATGACTCCATCACTGTATTTTGGAAAATACTCTGGAGTGTTAGAAACAACATTTATATTGATTATCTTCATAATGAGCAATGGCATGCAAGCACTTAAATACGGGTTGGGGTGGGGAAAGGGGTGTTCTCTTTATTTCAAGGCATTAGCTCAGAAAACTATAAAACTATTCAGACCAGGAATGAATTGTAAAATATAGCACAGTTCTGTCAGAACATCATGGACTTACTCGTTTTTAACCCTTCAGCTGATAGGGCAATGAATGCTTGAAGCAGAATTATATGCAAGGATTAGAAAGAGATGACATTTGGAGCAATTTGTAGGAGGTTTGTGAATATAACAAATGTCACAACTGGAAATGTTTGCCATATTATTTCAATGAAAGTTTGAATAATAACATTGACAATAATACTCAGCAGCAAAAATCCCAAATATGGGATTGAAACTTTTAGTGCTTAACTTTATTTTAAAAAATAATATAGCTATGGACAAATTAATCCCAAAATCCACTCATTTTTGCTCTCACCTATTCATTACCACCTTTTGGTACAAACATACCACGTTTGCCTTCATGTTGGTATTAACTGCTGCTTAAAGAGTCCTACTCCCATTCTTTTGAAACAGCAAGATCTGAGTATTTCCTAAGAATGCTGAGGGACATTCCCTGCCCTTGCTTTTCAGATTTATTAAGCCACCAAATTTTGCCTCAGTTTTGTATTTGAGGGTTTTCTAAGAGTACTTGCAGAGTCAGTAAAAGGATTAGAGAGTGCACAGATTGTTTTTCTTTTCTATCCTAGCATAGTGTCTGCATTCTGTCTCTGTTTGAAAGAACATTTCATGCATTGGAATAAGGCTGTTCGCCCCTATTCTGCAGACTTTTACAAGCTAAGAGTATATTTTTGAATGTTTGTGAGTTTCTCTTCAATTAAAAATAAATATCTGTAGGTCTTTCATAGACTTCCCAATTGTGAATATATTTAAGATATGTATCAACATATTGAGGTTTTTTTTTTCTGTTGCAGAATTTAGACTAAAAGCAATATGCAATTATATCATTCCACTTCTGAGTGTGGAGTAAGCTTGGGGGGATTCCTGGTAAAAATTGGGGTAGGAAATGGCTGCTGGTCTTTTTGGTTTTGAGGATGACCTACTGCAGAATTCTGTTTGTCATCACTCCATATTAGAAGAATTTGGGATCAGGAGAGTTCATATTTGAGTAACATGTTAATTACAAAAAAACCCCAGCATTTTAATAGCAGTACACAGCATAACAATTTCTCAACGTACGTAATATGGAATTAGGGGTATTATATGTAAAAAGAGTTCACAGGATAAACATGCGCTGACCCGGAGAAGGAGAGGATTTAACAGCTTAGCTTTAGCCAATCATATTTGCGACGTGTGCACAGGCATCACGGCAAGCTCGCGCCCCAGCCTTACAAACGCGCGCATGCATCGAGCCGCTGCATGTGCTCCTATTGTACCTGAACTGTTAGCAGCTGAAAATGAGATGTGTGTTCACTTGACATGTTCACCATGTACGGAGCATTGAAAGAAATTAAAGATGCAAAAGAAATGATAAAACAAGCCCCCTTTTTCCCCCCTTTCAGCTGTTTGAACAGCAAGCTCCTTATTTCTTTGCTATGAATCCACACTGAGAATAAAAGAGAATTTTTAAGGAGAAGTGATGAAATTTCCTAGCTGAAAATGTTTATAAAATACATACTTATCTCAAAATGATAATGATGAGAGCAGCTAAGAAGCAATTACTCTTTGCTTGAATATGCTGCCAGGGATCTTGTTCCATGAATTTATTATTTTACTTTTGCATTGTGTGACAGAATTGAATCATCTTCATTTGTATTATCTATACATCAAGTCTTTTGTGGCTGACAGACATAGTCACCTCCAGCTTCTGCTTGGAACTATATTATCCACCATTTTCAATACCTATTGCATACATGTTATTTTTTTAAGCCATACTTATTGATCAGTTGATAAATCTACTTATTTGTCTGATGGTTTAATAAATGGGTAGCATGCTCTTTTTTCACTTTAATAAATGATGCATTTGCAGTGTATATGTGTGACAAGTACTAGCCCAAATAAAACACATAAAGAACATTTGTTTTCAAAGCCATGATCTAATTCTTTAATTTGAATATAAACAAGTCTGGTTTAGAATTAAAGGAACACTCTACACTCAGTTTTTTCTCTCTGCTTTGTGTAGTTTTTTTCTTTTTCCTATTCTTTTGTTCAAGGTCAAAAAAGTATTTTTCTACCTCAGAATGTCTAACTACATATATTTAACATATATTTTACATATTACCATAACTGAAACAGTTCTTTTAAAAACCATTTCCCTTCAAATATTTACAGTCCAGTAGTAGTAGCAGAGAGATCATAAAGTGAAGCTTACCACAAACAGGAATAAAATAGACCTCTAAAGCTTAAGGAAATAGAAAAATATGAACAAGCAGCAAGGCTGAGGACAAACAAACGAGATTTCCTTTAGTGTTTGTTCTAGAAGGTACTATTAGTAACTTGAAAATTGAATGCTTCCCCTTGCTTTTAAGTTAAAGATATTATTCTAATGCTTCCTCTTGACAGTCCAGGTTTTCTTTAGCAACCCCAAAATAGATATTTTGCATCGTGTCTGAGTTCTGGCTTTGAAACATAAAGATAACTTGGATTTGATTGTCATCTGATACTATCCCTTTTGCTGGCGTGGGTAAGAGATGCTGAATTTAGACAAATTGATTCCAGCATTTGTTAAATTTAAACTCAGAACATATGCTTACCTGAAATGGCAAATCAAACATTTGTGGGGAGACAAACAGCTATTTTCTGTCCAATTCAAGCATAATTCATGATCTCACTCAGATGCCCAAGCTAACAAAATTTCAAGTTTACCTACTATTGAAAAGTGTAAAGGCATTTTTTTTTATTCCACTGTTACTGGTGCAATATATTTATAGGAAATGCAACAGAGAATTAAATCAAAACACTGATTAAAAATGCATAACATTAATGTCACAACAGTGTTTTTATCATCTAATGACAACCTCAGAACACTTCCCTTAGTTTACAAGGCTGATTGCAGCTAAAGGCATTTCTGGACTTCTATACATTCAGAAACTGCTTTCTTATAGTTTGGAAAATCATTGTTTTTTGCAAGTAAAATTTATATTGTTTACTCAAATCAGATAAATGTTACGGGCATTTTATTCATCATTTTCCTACTTATGTATATTGACATTTTTTCACCAGATTCTTCCAGTGCTCCAAGTTGGGATGTCAAAAACTGTGCTTGCAGAAATGAAAGTATCCTCATTATGCAAATTTAGGTTCCACTGATAGGCATGTTCTGTTTTATAAATTACATCCTCTTGTCATAAGTCAAATTGTATTTGAATAACTTCACGGAAATTGTCACCAAGATTTTAAATTGTGTGCCTTCTATGCCATTGTTGATTTAGTCAGTGAGTAAAAAATGGACATATGTTGATTTTTAAATATGTGCATGATTGTTTTGTCATAAATGTTATTTAAATGAAACCTAGATGCATATGTAATTTTTCATGTATATTTTTGTAAAGTTTTGCATTATATAAATAATCTTAATGTTTATATTTAATAAAATATGTTAAACAGTACTAGTTGCTGTATATTTTAGTCTTAACAAGTTTGTTTCCTACAAACATTCTTGAAAAAAATTCCTGTAGGGTAAAATAAATATACATGTTCCGATAAAAATATTAAAGCATAAAAGTTAAAATGAAAAGTGAACTTGAATTATGAAAATCGTTTTTATCTGTTATAAAAAGGCTGCTTTCCCCATTTACATTTTTCATAAAATTTACAAAAAAACAAGCACAAACTCTAATTTACTCATATTGTTGAGACTATTTAGCAATACTCAAATATAAGTTGATTTCTTATTGAAAACTCGGCAATTTAATTAAAAATACATTTAAACTCATTACAAAGAATAAACTGAGTTCAGAAAAGAATATATTTAAATAATTTATAGAGCACTGAGATGCTTATTTTAATTTAGAAAATAATGTATTACTCTCTTATTAAATTGAAATGATGAGAGATATGTTACCAGCAAAAATATGTCCTTTACAGAAGCTCGTAGTTCTGTTGATCTTGGGTTTCAGAATGACCATTATTGCAGCTGGAGTAATCTTTGATGTTAAGAAAAGTGGAAAAATCAAAGTGAAGTGGTAAATCTGTTCATTTTTCAAACATATTAATCTTGTCAAGATAATACATAAAATCAATCTTTGCATTTTTTCAGAGCCTTTTATTTCCTTTTATCCAAAATATGAAAGCACTTAGGAGGATAAAGAAATGTGGATGACTTTGGAAAAAATGATCTGAAAATGTATTTTGTCTGTTGGTATTAAATAGTGACACAAGTAATGTGAACTGTGCATGGTCAAAACATGAATTACTTGTTCAGCTATTGGTATTCATCATATTTGTTCAGCTTATAATATGAATATACAGCAAATTTCTAGTGCAGCTTTCTTAACAATTCAACTGAATTTCAAACCCTGACAGTAACAAATACAAATTGCACCAGCCCCAAAAAATTGTTGGGGCTAATTTTAATATTAATGAATTCTTTACAACCTCAGTTCAGCAGTTTCGATTAAGCTTTAATTAGTAGCCAGAGGGGAATCCAAAACAAAAATAAGGAGTTGAATTGCTAATTAAGTTAGTTTGATGAGGTAGAGTTTTAGTAAAAGACTGGTCGTTGTTGGCAGTGCAGGTTCTGACAAGCTAAAAATGCTAAAGATTATCATTATTGTAACTAACATCCTACATTACCACCAGATTTCTACAAGGAGCAGGCAGTTCATTAGAGTACAACACTTTTGTCTGTCAGTACTAGAATTAAAGTCTTGTTAATAAGATAGTAAAGCATGGGAACCGTAGACTAAAAGACAAGCAAAGATGGTTTTAAATTTGACTAGTGATACATTATCTAGTTATTTGATACCTTGGTAGATACATCTGAAACTAATATGCATTTATTTGTTAGGAACTGCTTGTCGGTCAATTCATTTCCCAAACGGAATTTTGTTTATTGAGGTACATAGTGATTTTTCTTTTGACATGCCTATCACAGTCACATTTCTCTTAGCCTACGTGCTTTAGATGATATGAAATTCACCAAAATTTTATTTAATGGTGCCTGTGTAGCTGCAAGGAAGTGTGGAATTAGATTTTATATTTTCAAAGCCTGCATCTCAGAGAAGAGAATTTTAGAATATGTACAAACAGATCTAGCTGAAGAAGCAACATATAGTAAAACAATACAGTTATGTAGCTATGATTTTTTTGTTGCTGTTTCGTTTGTTTCTTTTCTTCCTGATGTTATTTCTGCTAAAAGGTTAGCATGCTGGCCGATTTGAATTATCATCAAATTAATTTTGAAACTGCAAAATTAACTATTGCACTCAGTTAGATACTTTAGACATCTAAGTGTGTTGTCCTGCTTCCCAAAAGATTACTTATTATAATCACTAAAGCTCTGCAGTGATAGCAATTTGAACAAACTGCACATAAGCAATGTATTTGATATCTCTGTAAGGATTGTATGGAATGTCATTTCATTTCTCTATACCTTGATGTTTCCTACAATTTATATTTTGTCCTTTTGCTTAAGGTTTCAAAGCCTACAAACCCAATAACGAAAGGATAAGGGAAGACAGAAAAATAAATGATATTGTTTCTGTGGTATTAAATATAAGCCTTCTATCAGGGGTACATATCACTAGCGAATTGTAATCAGGTACTTTGACTTAACACTGTTTTGTTTTATAATAAGAGTGGTTGCCATATGTTGGAAGTCCTATCTGTCTGTGTCTTAGGGGCTTCATACCTCTGTAACAAATCCAAAAACTCATTTTATAATACCTTAAATCTACCCATTGTAATGTAGCTCCACTAGTGTAAATCCACATCAAACTTTCCTCATGAATGTTGTTAGAAGATTGCCTATATTATCACTGAAAGCAAGGGGAAGCATTGAATTAAAATACAGAAGATACAGGAAAAATAACTTTGACTAAATCTTCTTTTAATGCACAGTTTACAATTTTCTTTCACTAAGCATGAACTTCATTTAAAGCATGTGAATGTCCCTCATAAGGAATGCTTTACACAAATAGATGCATTGTTTAATATATTTACAACCCTGAATTCTGGAAATTTGAGCTGTAATACAGCAGCACAATGGTTGTGCAAAAGGAATATGCAGTCTCCATTATGCAGCCATTGGAATATATGGTACATGCCTCTGCTGTTTCCTGGTGCTCCAGTTGCATCCAGGGATTCCCATTGGAAGATCAAAGCCTGGTACAGTAAACAGATTACATTTTGGGTATGAGCTGTCACAAGCACCATTTTTACATAGCATCACACCAGCAAGGAAATACAGTAATATATCCATTTCTAGGCATATGTACACAGGCACACGGCAACTCTTAGATCACTACTTTACCCAATCTAAAGTGCTACTTATATATTTTAAATCTGACTATTCATTTTTTTGCTTTTTTTTTTGTTTTGGGTTTTTTTTTTGGTTACATTTCTTCAGTGTACATTTATCACTGGCCAAGCCCAATTTCTTTTTCTTTGCTATCCAGGCTTACTCCTTTTCAAATACCAGACTGACATTTTCCCATATGACTTATTCATTTTTTAAGAATTAAAGAAAAGGTATAATTAATAGACAAAATTTAACTCCTGAAACAGATATTCTGCAAACAGACTAGGAGAAGATTTGTAGATTGGTAAATTAAATATGAGATCATCAGAAATCTACAAAATTTCCCCAAAGCAGCTTGATAATATAAATGAATGTTATATATACATTGCTCCTCTTTTTATGCCCATTCTAATGCTGCTCTCTTATGTTGAATGAAATTACTCTTGGCTGACAAAGGTGGAAATGACAAGAGAATCATAGATTTTATATGAAGGTAAAGTCTACATAAAATATAGCATGGAAGAATATTCAGTTAGTGTATTAGCTGGTATTTTTTCACTTTCACTTTTTAATTCAGTATAATTCAGCATGAAATGCAAACAATTCAGGACAATATTTGTTGTCTGTGCATCTTTTACTGTACTGAAAAACCAAAATCTTTCAATTCCCTTTACTGCAAGGGTTTTTATTAATGGAATTAATGTAAAGCTAGTCATCGTTTCTGTTATAAAATTCTTAGGACAGTAAGATTAGCCATACTATTCAGAGAACAAAGTATTTGTTTTAATATGGAATCATAAAATAAAACTCATCGACCAGGTTAAGTCAAAATGAAAATTCAGTGAATTTGTATTTTGGCAGCTTCTAGTACATATGTGTTTGTGTAAATATATATGTACAGAAATGTGCAATATGTGTGCATTTTATATACACACACACATATATAAATTTAGTAATGTCTTTTAAATGATCTACAGTTTCTCCAGTCTGCAAATCTATAATTTGTCTAGATCTGTGTTTGTATGCCTGCGCGTGCATGCATGTGTGTGTATGTGCACATAGACAGCTATGTGATGGTAGAGAAATGGAGGAGGGAACTGTCTTTATATTATTTTGATAAAAAACTTTGTTATTATTAATTTTCTTTTTTACATTCAAAATGATTTTATATTGGTGGCTTTAGTTAGGAATAACTGGATAACGTGGAGGAAAAAGAAAATTAAGATCAAATGAAAAGGAAAAAAATTGCAGAACTTGTGATATTATCTTTGTCTGTAACATATATTCATAATAGAATTAGAGGAAAATTAAAAACTAGGCTAGATGAAGTATTCAAGAATACATGAGTATCTTAAAGCAGATAATAGCAAGATTTTTTTCCTTGATATATCAAGGCTTGATCCCTTGTTTTGTAAAACATCATTTACAAATATATCATTCACAGAACTGTAAGAAATATAGCTGAAACAATGTTATCAGATATAGAAGATACTTGAAATCTTTGGAAAAAACATCTTCAAAAAATGCTTTGATGATTCTCACTAAAATACGCACTATTTCAGAGGGATCCAAGTGTTAATGAGAATTTCAAATCATAGTCATAATGAATGAATGAATGAATAAGACACTCCTAGAAAGAAAAGCAACATTTTTTTTTTCCCAAATGCAAACAACTTGCAGTCTGTTTCTATGTCGTGGTATATTGTATCTTGAGAAATCATCTCATTTTGACTGTATTCATGTATATCATGTAGTATTTTGCCATGCCCTCTACAGCACAACTGCTCAGCTCTACTCTATATTCAGTGGATATTCAAATTAGAGTAAACAAATACAAAATAGAAGTCAATGAGCCTTTAAAACTTACATTACTTAGTGGAAGATGCCTTGAGAAGGCTGGACTTTGAAGACAAGACAAAAATGTCTACCAGCACTCAGCTGAGCAGGACCGCACAGTTCTTTCTTGAATTAATTGCATGATTTTTATTAGTACTAATTTCTTTTATCTCAAAGATTTGATGAACAGCAAGTGTTTCTAGCTAGTGTGCATCTATTCCTGCAATGTAAACCAAGCAAAAGCCGGCTCTCATTTAATCTGCTTTTCAGATCCACACCATGCTCGGCACAGATCCCACCAAATGTGTACAAGAGATTCAAGTTTCTGCTCAGATTCATGTTCTCCATGATTTGGTAGGAGTTTGGGAATGTGTTGTAACAGTGTCCACTACAGAATCAATGTCTCTTCCTATATCGTTAGGCAGATGGACAAGCTGGCAGACAGGACTAGGCTAGTTTGGGGGCAGGGACAAAAATAACACGATCATATTTCAAGTCATTGTTCAAGTTTAATGAGTTCTGCCATAGCTGCAGCACTAGAAGGTTATTGTGAGGGAAAAACAAAGAGGCCATTCTTTTGTCTTTCTTCACAAACTATCAGGCCCCATTACTGAAAATTAAGGTTCAATAAAATTCTTATTCAGAGATAATTAGCGGACAGCTTTGTGGTGCGGCGGATAATATGACCAAAGTGCTGGTTCACAGCAGTGTGTGCTGAAGTGTGAAAGAGCCAGTTCTCCGTTGCCGCTTCTGAGGTCATACCCCCTCGTCCCTCGTACAATGTGGCAGTCAAAATGCACCATTCTTACCTGCTGTGATAAAAAATACACCAAAGCAAATAAATTATTTCAACCCCCTCCCCCTCGCGGCTTTTTTTTCCTTAAACAAAGCGAGATCATTAGTAATAAACTATGACTTCATTAGAATGTTCCACATAACAGGATTACAGAAGAACGTGTCAATAATTGGCAAAGGTTTGTCTTTCATTAATTAACACCTTTGTATGAATACAAACTTGTTATCCTCACTTTTTATAGGTGAAATATTACCATTAAAATTAGACCTTTGGTTTAAAAAAAATATCCCAACTGTGTTAATTTGTACAACTGAACATTTCCCAAATATTGTTTAGATTTGAAAAGAAACCAAATTTGCAAACAGACAGCATTTAAAGGATTTATTTCCATACTAAAGAAAAATAAATTTTCAGATTTCTGTTCTTTCATATATATACGCATACAAAAATGCACATGTTGATTTTCTACAAAAATGCACGTTGATTTTTTGAGATAACCATTAAAAAGTTCTGATTTTGCTGCTTCCAAAACACACATTAACTACATTTGCTTTGCTTTTCTCATCTATATCTGAGGAAACAGCTCATAAGTTTAGGAGCACTCCATAACAGTGGACTATTTATCATCACGTACAAATGTCTGTAGAGACAGAAAACAAAGGACAAAATCAGTCAATAGAAGTTACTCTATTTTTCTGGGTTTTAAACTCAGTAAATTTTATTTTTGCTAATTTCAACTGATGGCTTGTAAATGTTCATACCTCTGAGCATCTGTAAGTGAGTGAGATATTCATTTGCCTAATGGGAAATAACTTCTTTAGATATGTGAATAAGAATACTTTCTTAAATGCTTGTGTAAAATAGGGCTTCAGATTAATGGCATTTTCTCACTTCTTGTGCGTGCTTTGCTGAAAGGTTGGAGTAGATGGTATTTAATGTGACCTATTCTTTAGGAGTACTAGTATGAGTATAATCTCATATATTTATGGTATATATATTTTTCTTTTTGTTGTTCTAAAGTCCTTTTTTACTTTATTAATTAATAAGCCTATTCTCTAAAAACCATATTGAACAGGAAAGGCAAGTGTGTTTGATTTCCGCCTGGCTTGGTCAAAGGTGATATGTAGTCATGCTTTAAGAGCCTGCATAAAAATATATGGAACCAATATTAGATTTTTGCTCTGTGATCACATGACCTTTCCAAAAGCTTAAATTTTAAAAGCAGCTTCAAGTATTAACAACTTCAACTCATTAAAAATTGGTCAAAAGTTTGTTCCGAAAGAGAGAGAAAAAAACTGAGTTGTCTGATTGATGGGGTAAAGTAGGTCTCCATTTCGTAATTGTTCTTTTGGTGGTGGGGATTTTCTTCAGAATAGACTGTACTTCAAGGTTTTGCAGTCTGCTGGGATTGTTTCAAATCAGAACAGCCTGATGCAGGAAAATCTTGGCACCCTGGAAGACAAGGCTGAGCTCTTACTGATTATAGTGGAAACAAGTTTATTAACATTATGCGAGGAAGTGCTTTCATCTGCATTTTAGTGTGTGATGAATTTAGTATGTGATTAGAAAGGGAGGATTAAGGCTGTGTCTACATTATCAAATAATTCAATATGATAAGAGCAAATCAGTAGATCAAAGCAGTCAATGCTGAAACCCTGCATGTTACTGTATGTTTGAGCATTTTTGCTTCCAAACAGGTTTCATATGATCACCTGGACTGAATGTTCCCATCACACATATGATTCAAAGTCACAAGTCGCTTGTTCAGACCCATATGGCATTGTTAGGGACTGTAGAATGTATATGGCACATCTGAAGTAGAATCCCCCATTTAGCTTTCTCTGAAATCTAATTTTCAAGCTAGCTTGCAGGTGCCAAACCCCAAACATGAACCAAAGCTAAACATCCTAAAGTGAGGGACTCACTTCGAAATCCCACTACTACTCTCAACCAAAATGTTAATATGATGCACTGTAAGAAAGTTTTTTCACTAGGTGGACATAGGATATTACAGTTCTTGCAATTTAAGTAGCTCTATGACCCTTTTTCAGCTCCCTTGTTGGTATAACATTCAACCATTATGGTTATTTGCATAAAATTCATGGAATAAAGTCCCACAGCTTTCTCTCATGCAGATCTAGGATGTAGGCTGAAAACTCAACTACAGTGGCCACGTTAGTAATACCACTTGCAATTGTGCTTCTTCACAAAGATGTTAGGGAAAATACATCATCATGTAGATTATATTCTGGAAGTATATTATCAGGGATTATGTTTTGGATGCAGGGAGGTAAATTAGAGACATCTGTCAATACTCTGCACTCTACATGAAGTTTTGAGGGACCGAATCAGAGAGCACTCTTCACCAGGCCATACAGCATGAAGATTCTGTACATACAAATACTTAAGACTGAAAGCAGCCTAGCTGTGTTATCACTATGACAAGCTGATAAGCCTTACTAATCAGTCTATAAGTCATCATGGCTGATTAGCTCAGGCATCATGCTGCTCAAATCATAGAATCATAGAATGCTTAAGGTTGGAAGGGACCTTAGAGGTCATCTAGTCCAACCCCCTTGCTCACGCAGGGTCACCTAGATGAAGTGATATCTCCTTTAAACCTATCAATCTATGAACAAGCTGCCTTGGTTATCTTGGCCTCCATAGGAAAGACTGATCAATCTCCTGTCAGTTCTTGAAATGCACCCTCTCCATATCATTACATCAATATTATCCTCTTCCCTGTTCTTTAGGTGATGGCCTCCTTCAAGCAATTCAAACCAGATACTCAGTTTTTCCTCATGATAAAGTGATTTTCTAGCTGCACAACGATTATCATTGTCCATGTCCGACTTCCAGGTCAGTTCCTATAGGATTTCTTTTGTTGATTTTCATCCCCCTAGAATGATAATGAAGTATTTTTAAAATTTTCCAAGAGTTTGTTGAATCTGACTTGTTTTGATGTTTCCATAATGCCAAGGTCTCACATCTGTCACTCTTCATTGGCAACTAATTAGTATAATGAAAACAATTGCAATAAAGCACATGTGGGTCAGAAGTGCATCTCTCTCTTGCTGTCTTCTTTTTATGTTTGTTTTAACATTGATTACCTAACAATGAAATTTTAGAAAAATAAAATATGTCTGCAATGGACATATTCAATAAACAAAACCTGGATCTCCCTGCATATTTCCCTAGAATATCTTTTAAAGGTAAAGTGAAATGGACAGATTTTTTTTGAACTGCTTTTTGTGCTCTCACATACTGCTCCACAGTTTCTTAGTCGCTCACTCATTTGTTCTGTTAGTAGATGCCAGTCAATTTTCATAAGCAGAAAACATAACAAAGAGGACAAAATTAGGGTTAAAACCAAACTCCAATAAAATCAATAGCCGTGTTTTCATTGAATTTGATTCAGTACTCCAGGTATTAAAATTAAATAAATTATATTTAAAATGAACATTGGAAAAGATCTGCATTTTTCAAAGTGCCTTTTTTAAGGACTAAGGGTAGTTTTTATTTTGTTTTAGTAAATCTAGTGCCCTGTGTCCCTGAAATCTATCTGAAAGTCTGTCAGTGTAGGAAGGTTGAAAAAAATGCCTTGCAGAAATTCAAACATCTACCATAATTGTTTGAGTGAAAGCTGCAGAATTCAGCAGCTTTTACTACCATCTTTCGCACAGATGTGCTTTGGTTATGTAACCTGGGGCTACTGATCATATTTGGATCCCAAAGTCACGCTTGCAAGTCTAGGTGCACACAAGTTCCTTCCTTCCTTTCCCTCTCTGTTTCTGGGTTGTTGCGGAAAGGATACGAAGCACAGAGCCTGGACGAGAGCCAAAACTAAAACTTATTGTTGACTGTCAAAAGAACAGAACCCCAACACAATGCTGAGCTCAACCTACTATGTCAGTCAAAACTTCCCTCAAAATTTATCAGGGAACCCAGGGCAGATGTGACTGGCACTCTCTGTATGTAATGGGCATTCAAAGACCTGAAAACAGGTTTTGGGGGTGACCGTTCTGCTAGTTGCCTTCAATTTGGAAAGGCCTACTTCAAGATTTTGAAGAAAATATTACAGATGGACGAGTGGCTGATTTCACATTATAGTCTCCATGGAGCACATTGAATCTCTGACTGTTACAAGGCATCCTCCCTGCCATGCTGGCATGTCTGTTTTGCAGAACATACTTGTGGCACTGTGGCAGGGCTGTGTCCCCCTTGGTGAGGTGAGGGCAACATGCTTGCCCTACACAGCTTACATCTTGAGTCATGCCATTCCCTGCAGCATGGGTGGCCAATGCAGAGGTGGCATGAGAAGACACATGGTGCTCTTTTCCCACCCTGGCCAAGCTGCCATGTTATGCCCATATGTAGTGAGCTTCTATCAGAAGATGCCTAGTGTACAGCTCCTCCAACACACTGGACCTTTGATCATGGCAATGTACACCCAAGTAGACTCTGGGAAGTGGCTGTGTGCAGGGTCAAATTCCATGAAGGCTCTAGCAGGACTGCTGATCATATTTTTACTCCTGGTATATGAAGGATTATAATCCTAAAGCTCACATTTTTAGACAATGAACTCTGCTGTTCACTTGGACCCCACTGATGGGGCTAACAGGTTGACATTTTTTGCATTGTCAAGGCCTTTTCTGGCAGCCTTTTTCTGGCACCATAAAGGCTTTCTTATAAGAGACCATATTTGGAGTTTCCCTCATCTAGAAGCAGTCACTGTTGCAACAGGAATTAAATCATTATAAGAGAGTTCAGTTAAACTCTAATGTGTGCAAGGCTTTAAAATACTTTATAAATCAATTCCTATTGATTAATATTAATTTAATAATCAAGAAATCAGTTACAATTAAAGAATGAAGAAAGTTAATGCCCTTTCTGAGTAAATTATGCACTGTAAACACTTTATACACTGAAAGATGCAAATATTGACTGGCTTCACTCTTTAATGAAAGATTTGAATGCTAAGTGTCTCAAAAAGCTAAAAATATTCAAAATATAGCTGGATATTAAAAGGATGATCTCTATGTCCTGTGATTACAGTGTGCCCAATATTACGGTGTCTAGAAGTCAGATACGTCTTTCTGGCAAGGATTTTGCTCTCAGATGTTTGAAGGCATCTAACTGCATCGAATATCAGAGCTTACATGGCCCTTGTAGAACAGATGCCTTCAGTAGTAGTTTGGGGAATTTCGTTATGTGAAGCTATACTTTTATTCTGTGAAGTTCTGAAAAAAAAAGGTAGGTAGAAAATAGCTAGGGAAATGCCTTGAGTTAGTAAAAATTTTAATTTACTATGCATTAATTATTAGTTAATTAAGTTCAGTTTCTCTTTCAAAGTTTTACTGGCATTCAGATCTTTGGCAATTTTGATTGCTTTCATTCACTGGCAGGATGGGGCTCTGGGGCAAGACAAATGCCAATACCACTCTCTTTGCAGCTGTGAGTATTTGTAGATATAATATAAAAATAAACCTTTAAAGGAATTTTACTTAATTTAGTGGAAACTTCATTTTTTCTAGAGAGATGCATTTTGTACTTAGTAATTCACTCTCTAAATATTTGATAGAGTATCTCTAAATGGTTTATCCCAGTTTCTACTTGTTTATTTCAATATTTATACTCAGTGAACACACATACAAGAACCACAGTCTTGTTCACTGAATGCTGGAGAATCTATTGACTTTCTGATTGTCTGGTCATATCCTCAGGATTAACCCTTTCTCCTCATAATTAGAACTGTAGGAAATGTTAGGGTAGGGTAGTGTTTATCCTTAGAAAATAACAATAACTGAAGAAATGGAATAACAGTTCACAGAACTATGATTACATCTCATCTTGTCAGAGGTGGCAGGCACAATATAGCTCCTAAAGTGACACCAGGTCTTGTATTGCACACCCATTTGATTCAGGCTTTCTACAAATCTTGTCCTTCTTTTCATTATCTGACAATAATGAAGAGTCTCCAGCCAAGCTATGTGCTCACTTCAAGTATTTTCCTCAAAGATCAAAGAGATTTACAGGCAAAACGTATCAAGGAGGAATTTTTCTAAATCTAGAAAAATTTCCTTAATTTTTTTTCTGTTTTATAGAAAAATCTAGGAAAAAAATACAAACAAAGTCACATAGTATTATCAGAAAGCCCCAGAGCTTTTCTACCTTGTCTGAATCAGCTGCATTACCCCAAGAATTGGCCCAATGTGGGTAAAAATCATATGATCAATGGAGGGATTGGGCTTTGAGCTCAGCCTTCAAACCATTCTTTCACTACAGTGCAGATACATCCTCTGTGAATGAACTTCTCTAGAATAAGCAGAAGACGTATTTACATATAATGAAGAGAATTTTCTTGGCAAAAGGAACTCTGATGTTCCTCTTCATGTGTTTAACCTTAAACATTATTCATGTGTTTAACTTTAAAAAATAAATCTCAAAAAAAATTGTTTTCTCAAAAAAGGTTAAAATTATGCAGTTCATAGTTAAGATTTACATGTCATGATTTAAAATTTTAAACTATGTATAAAATTAAAAAGAAAAAATACAAAGAGTAAGGAAAATAATAACCTCAATGGAAAATTATTTTCTTCCTGGAATACAACTTTTTTTTTCTATATTTTTTTCTGTTTTTCTTTTTTTTATTTTTAATATATATACAGACATTCTCAGTGTATTATTTGAGCATTACTTTAGAGAATGCATAGTAAATAAATATGGAATGGAGATTATTTTTTCTTTTTTCTCAATTTTTGTTTTATATGGAAAGAAAATGAAATACATACAGGTTCTACAGTCTTACAAGATATAGGCATCCTTGTAGTGAAAGTAGCTTTAATGAAAATCTATGTGTGATTATTGAGAAGGGTTTTCTTTAGTATTGCTCAGTAGTTTATTGACTATTAGCTAACTTAAATCAACCTTACTAGTGGCCAAGTTAGGTCCCATTACTCCCAACAAAAGTACCTGTATTCTGAGAGTAGCAAATGCTTTACTGTGTTCAGACTGCTTTTCTGTAGATACAAAAGTATAATTATGAGCGCTCCCTCTTGCACGTTTTGACCTACCTTCATTTTATTCCACAGTTACAGGTCAACGCCTGGTAAGCCTCAGCATGAGGGCAGTTCCCTTATGCATTTGCACTATTGCTCTGACAGCCAGGAATAGATGTCCAATGAATGTTCTCTTTGCATTACTTTGTAAAAGAAATAAAGGAAAAGAGTTGCTTAGATGGGTTCAGTACCCTTTATGGTCTTCACTCATCAATAGATAAAGCTTAAAAATAGAGCAGCTGGAGAGTCTTCAATATAAGGACAACTTATTCTACTCATTTAAGAATAAAGGTGGCTAATTAAAAGTAAATGCAATCAGAATCTTAATTTGGTGAAATTAAGTAATTAGTTAACACATCATGCAGTGTACAATATCATTCCCATTCAAAATGTGCTATTTTCCTGTGCAGCAGTTATTTAAAGTAGAAATTACAGTGCCAACTTTCAATATATCGAGTTCTACCCTGTTTTTTTCTGTTCCATAACACTACAGAAGTGTTCGCAGAACAGTGCAAACTCCCTCCTTCTTTGAAGTTTTCATCTTACCTCCCCCAATCTTCCATCATGAGTCAATAGCTTATCTAAGTAACAGCTTCGCAATCAGCCTCTTCAGAACAGATTTGGAGAGCTAGATTCCTAGGTGTGTGCTGATGTGTGGTTCTGCATCATCTTCAAGGACTATTTTTATAGTGCTGGTGAGTATGCAAGCACATGAAAAATAATAGTGATACTCAGGACTCTGAGCAATCTGGCTGTAGTTAGTTTGAAAGTATCATATGGTGTAACATGAAAAATATGCTACCCTCAGACTCTACAAAGTTGTGAAAAGATATGCAAATATTGAGCCACATGATAAATAAGAAAGGTCAAACTATAAAAGACATACAAGTAACTTCAGAGACCTTAGTTCATGTGTTTTGTTCAGAGTAGAAATACAAAGTTATATAAAACAACTCAGTTCTAACTCAGTGGCTGCTGAAAACAAGCAAACTTATCTGACTAAAATTGTTAGTTATCCAAGAAGCTTCTCTGTGAGGTGTCTGATGCTTAGCTTAGCTTAGCTTTTTTTTTTTTTTTAAGTCTTCTCTTCACTGGGCAAAACAGAATTTGCTGCTTCCACATAAAGGTCATTAGTAGCCTGAAGGTCTATGCAAATCCTTCACACCAAACACTAATAACATTAGAATGGAGTGAGTAATAAAAGAAATAAAGAACTGAAGATTAGAAAGTACTTTTAGTAAAAAGGAATGAGGATGAATAAGTTGTCAATACAATGTTTCCTATGTGTATGATCGTAACTTGTTCACTTTTATAGCCAAGTTCCCAATAGTTACTACAAACTGCAAGATCATTCCAGGTGAACATCAAAGAAGTGCCTTTACATTTAGTTTGGGTTTTACAATATTCCTTTCTTGGTGTGTTCCTGTGTCACTCTTTTTTAAAGACATTGACCATATGATGTTATTCAAATGGCCAAGCGTTTACAATTTTCAGATCTGCCAAATAGCGAATCAACCTTTATAATTAAAGGTGACAAGCTGACAAGGAAAATGAATGTAAAATTGTATACGTATATGAATTTTTATGTCAGTTTGCCGTCTGTGCACTTGTTTTCCTCTTTGTCAATAGCCGAAGGCTCATTTCTCTGTACTAGAAGTGCATTTTATATCGAGGCCTTCAGACAGCTACCCTTCGCCCTAGTGAATTTGCTGATTAATTTTGGATGCTCCTCTTAATTAACACCCCAAAGGAAGTCTAGATTTTCTAGCCTATATTCCATGTAAAACAAGTGAATCTGAAGAACAATGACCTAAGGAGACAGGCGCGCTCTGTCCGAATGACATTACAAGAACATTGAATATCTCACAAGTCAGGACCTGGTCAGGCAATGCCTAGGGAAGATGTAGGCCTTTAATCAGGGCAGAAATGAGATTCATATTAGTCCAATTTCATTTTCTTTATTGCTAACAAAAAGAGGCTGGGATGGATGCCACCTGACAGTTGAAACATGGTGCCCCTATACAGGAGCGGGTGCCTGTGGCCTTGATTAATAATTGGTACCATTTTTACTTGCGGGCAGATAAGTTGATGATGGATGAGAGAAAAAGGGTGAAGTGATTTATTGTAAAATTAGGATAAAATAACGAACTGGCTAATTGCACACAAGCATTATAAAATGTAGCTGTGGAGTCAGAAGTGCAGTGCCAGGCAACAATAATTTCCACCTCAGTTTTCACAATGAGATCTTAGAGCAAAGAAAGATAGAGTCAGCTCTTATTCATGCAGCTGCTTAATGCAGAAAAAGCTTTGCTCATTTCTCTACTACAAGAAAATGGAAAATTGAGTATTTCGATTTTTATTGTTATTATTATTGCACAAGAAAAAGAAACAGTAGAGCTAAACAGGTCCTATTAAACCAACTGTTGCTTCTCTGTCAAACCGAATAAAACCTTATAATTTTTGCATCTCTTTGCATATTTTAACAGATAACGGATCTAAAGTTATGAAACTGAGATGCATATATGTTTAAATCAAAATTCAGCATAAAGATAGTTTTGTAACCTATATTGGAAACTATAAAGGTGTTAAGCTCCCTTGGTAGATATTACTTTTCTAACTCCCTTTCAGATGCTTTAAACTTCCAAATTTGTACTCTAACAGCTATTTTAGAAGCTGAGTCATTTACTCCTTTCTATATTATGCTACATATGTACAGCAGACTACAGTTACAGATTTAAAAAGCATATGTGGTATATCCATTTGCTGTCTGGTAAAAACATTTATTATGATTTCAGATTATTATTTTTAAAAAAATAAACATATTTGATCATTCTCTCTTTGAAATTTTGAAATTCTAATCTGTTATAATCCATTGAAAATTTTGCTACACATGGTGTCAACCAACATCCAGATGATTTTTTCTGCAAGTTCACTTGTTAAATCAACTGAAATTGCCAAATCGAATATGGCAGACAACAATATTGTCCAAATAGGATGGGTTCAAATTTAAAACTGAAAATCAAAGCAGCATAGGAAGTTAAAATTTAATGTTTGTCACACATTTCTACTGCCAAGAGAGAAACATGGCAATTTGTCCTTGTTTTCTACAGGTCGAAGAATATGAATTTTCCATACAGTCTAAAAAAATATTTTCAAATAATAATATGTGAGCACTTCCTTACGGTTCAAAAGTAGAAATTATAGTTTAATAGCATTAAATCTTTCTTAGCATCCTCAAGAGAAACAAAGAGGGCATCTATTATCTTCCTTAGATAAATGGCTTCATACCTGGCCCAATCTTAACTGCAAACCATAGGTAGTAGTTTTTTTATGGGGAGGTTCAAGAAAACTTAGCCTGAATTAGCTTCTAATGTGTGTTACTTAATCTACATTAAATCCATGGTAAATTTGATTTCAGAATTTAAAATTCTCTTTAACACGGTTTAGCTTAACGAATTAAAAAAAAAATTAAGATTTTTCCTTTTAAATGAGAGGAACTACAATTTAATGCAATTTATACTATTTTTAAACTCCTATCCGTGGTTTATTTGGACTAATTTGTTCAAGAATTCTCAATTCAAAACTTTCATATGTTGATTTGTTTATAGTTTATTTGGAGATAAGAAAGACAGGTAAATGTTCATTTAAGAGAAATATTACAAATGAGCCAGCCCTTTTTTGACAGATCCAAAAATTGTAAAATTCATGATTATCTATGGTTAAATCTCATGGCTAAACCGCATCTTGACAATGGAAGCATATGTTTGAGGAAAGTACATATTGCTGTGAAGCAGCAGAACACACACAGTAGTAGTTCCTGTGCCAGAGAGGAGTCTTATACCTACTTGCAAATTGCCCCCATACTTTTCTCACCATCAGTTACTGTTCTTTCAATATCACTTTCATCATCTGAAGGTGGTGGCCTTCAGAGTGAAATAAAAATATTTTGATTCATGATAGTGCTTTCAAAACCAAGAGGCAAATGACACTGCAAAGAACTTGGGATCCAGGCCCATGATGGAGCTATATGAAAAGTCTGTCTATGAAAAGGTCATGCCAGAGTATCTCTAGTGAAGTTGATGTCCAGGCATTACCTGGTTCCAGCCTCTGCAACAAATCTACCTTCCCCCCCTGTATCTAGCAGAGATGGGACTGGCAGCTTCTCAGTTTTGCAAACATGACAGAATGATATTAGTATCATGGGAGTCTTGTGGCTGAAAGAGTGATACTAAGTGAAAGCTTAGAAGAGTCAGACACTTACTCCTTGGTTATCCAAAGGCCTTTGAGAGCAACTTTAAAATAGGGAGGGAAGTCTATCTACCATTTCCTTGAGATTGGATTTCAGGGTTCACAAACTGTGGAATATCAGCAATCTTGCTGAGATGGCACTCCATCCCTTCATCCAGATCGTTGATGAATAAATTGAACAGGATTGGACCGAGCACTGACTTCTGGGACACCGCTAACTACAGACCTACAACTGGATTCAGCGCCACTGATCACCGCCCTCTGAGCTCTGCCATGCAGCCAGTTCTCATTCCATCTCACCATGCACCCATCTATCCCCCATCTCCAGGAGGTTGCCCAGGAGGATGCTGTGAGGGATGGTATTAAAAGCCTTGCTGAAGTCCAGAGAGATGACATCCACCACTCTCCCCTCATCTAGTCATTCCATCATACAAGGTTATCAGGTTAATCAAGCATGATTTTCCCTGCGTGAATCCATGCTGACTATCCCCGAGCACCTTCTAGTCACCTGAGCATCTTCTCATCCTTCATCTAGGTGGATTTTGAAGATCTCCAAAGAAGGAGGCTCTACAACCTCTCTAGGTAGCCTGTTCCACTCCTTTGTCAACTCCACAGTAAAGAAGTTCTTCCTCATAGACTGATAAAACTTCCCGTGTTTCAATTTATATCCATTACCCCTTGTTCTCTCACTGACCACCACAGAGAAGAGTTTGGGCCCATCCTCTTTACATTCTCCCCTCAGGAAGTTGTACATATTGATTAATTGTACGTATTGACTGTAGTCTATTGATTAGATCCCCTCTCAATCTTCTCTTCTCCAGGCTAAACAGGCCTAGCTCACTTAGTCTTTCCACATAGGGTCATCTCCCTGCACCTGCTGGCAACACTCTTCCAAATTCAGGACCAGATCCCATTGGTGTTCTTGGCCTCAAAGGCACATCACTGATTCATGATTAACTTCTCAACCAGGACTCCCTGAAATCCCACTCTGTGGAGCAGCTTTCCAGCAGGTCAACTCCTAATCTATACTGGTGCCTGGAATTATTCTTCCCCAAGTGCAGGATCCTGCACTTGTCCTTGTTGAACCTCATGAAGTCATTGATGAATAAGTTGAACAGCACTTGACCAAGTACTGACCCAAGAGGGCCACCATTTTTTTTCCTTATTTTACTTATTTCCTTATATTTTATATTTAATATTTCCTTATTTAATATTTCCTTATTAGGAAATATTTTATATTTCCTTATATTTACTTATTTCCTTATATTAATTTCCTTTAATTGCTTTAATTGCCTTTCCTTATAGTAATTTTCCTTATATTACATTTTACTCATTATCTCTTATTACTTTTATTATTTTCTCTTCTCTGTATTTCGTAGGAGTACATATGTGCCTTATTACATGTATCTTTGTTGATTTTCCTTGCTCTTCTTACTTTGCCTTTGCTTTTCAAAGCATTCTCATCTCACACTGTAGTTTTCTTTTATACCTCCTCCATAAGTGTCATCTTTTCTCCTTTTATTCCCAAAGTAAGATTCTGCTGAGGAATTTCATCTCTCTTCACTGATACAATTTATCCTCTCAGCATATATTTCTCATATATGCTTTTTTCCTCTGCATTTCCCACCTTTCAACTCTTTCCAATATTAATCTCCTTCACTGGTCTTGTTTTACTTCTATGGTAGCACCTGAGTTGCCTCAAGATACTAGGCTGCTTAGTTTCTCTCACACATTCCCTATTAATCCCTGCTTTTTCACTTCCTGTCACCAAAGAGAATTAATTTGACTTCTGAGAGATATCTCCTTCCAAAGTTCTCCAAGATCAATATAAATAATAGGTTTTAACATAAGCTTAGTGTTCAGAAGTAGTGCCAATATATGTGCTTCCTCAAGAATCCGATGAGCAGAATTTTGGAAAATGTTTTGCAAAAAAGACATTTGAGGGATGTCAAGAAACCTGGCCTATTATATGAGAGCAGAACAGTCTCTATCACTTTCAGGTCCAATATGTCTCTTCTGCAGAGGACCACTAGTGGTAAGAAGTCACAGAAATATTTAAAATGTGTGCAGTAGAGGAAGGAGAGGTGATGTGGAAGATTTTGTAGTTATTTTAGATGACTGAATATGGACTTGAATTTTGTTTCTATCACATTGGCACTGTTTTCTCCCTGGGTCTCACTTTCATTTAAGAGACATGCACAACAGCAGCTAAGGAAAAGATATCTAATTGCACTAATTTCTCAGTGTTGAGGCTTTCTCTACTTATTTGTATGCTGTGTAATCTTCACATAGGACTTCAAGTAGGACTCAGTAATTCCAATGAGAGTAAACAACCCCCCTTAATAATTTTCATTCCTAAATAACTGCACTTGTCTTATAGAGAAGGTACCCAGCCTTTTGCCTTCATGATAC
>JAUBOD010000537.1:3780382-3799196 GCA_032353885.1 Nothura maculosa
GGTTGGACTAGATGATCTCTAGAGGTCCCTTCCAACCTTGTAGATTCTGTGATTCTGTGATTCTGTGATTCTGTGACATGAGATTAATTTTACTGCACAGTAACCAAAATCTTTGACTATATCAAGCCTGACTGTCTGACCATCTCTCTGAAAAGACTATAGCTTACTCCCTTAGCAGTAGCATTTGAACTGTGTTTTGTGTCAATGTGGGATAAAGAAACAAGAGTCCTGCGTGTAATTTGGATTTTTTCTAAGTATCTCATTTCAATCTAATGTACTGTTGTGTAATTAAGCCAGTAAATCTATATGGCTAGTCCATTTGAGGACCTGCTCTGCTATCTTTAGTCAGTGACAAATTCTGGTTTCCATTGCTTGTTCTGAGATGATAACAGTGTGATTTACAGGTATAAGTAACAAATGAGATCAATTAAAAAGACTAAGAGTGGCACCTGTCTAAGGGTAGGGTTGCACTAAATGATTCCCACATCTTTGTTTCCTGCATGACCTCGCATTCACAGCCTCTCTGCACCAAGGTGAACAATGGAAGAATTGTTTCTTAATGGTCATGAACCAAGAAAGCCTTATCCTGTGGCCCAGGTATAGGATTATTATCATGGAGTGAAAACAACAGCCGTATTTTTCAACTCTGTGGTACAAATGATCCCTGTGTTTCATATAGCATTTGACTACAGCATCTTGGATTGCCCAATTTGTTACAAGTTTGTGCTGTGAGCTGCCTTTGTATTTGAGCTCAGTTCACAGTTAAATACATATTCCCCTTTATGTACAATTCTCAGTATTTTTTATTGGCAAAGGCAATTCTAAAATGTTTTAAAATCTATGAAATTTTCAGATAAACTAAAAAAAATGTATCAGGAGGGAAAGTATGCATTTTTATTATTAACTAAGACAGTTTTGTTTTATTTCCATTCCTTCTATCTCTGTTATTGTCTAATGAAACTTAATGATCATTTTATTACAGGTCATACTAGTACAGAAACTCCTTAAAATCTGTGCTTAGAGTGAATGATGAAATTCTTACTTTTATTATTCAAATTAAATTCTTGTTTTTTTTTCTTGTGAAAATTTCTCTGTGTTTTTTCAGAGTATGTTCTATGGTCCAACTGGTCAGCAAATATTTCTTATGCAAGTTTTAAATGGAACACCCTTGGCAACATTGCTGCCAAAGCAAAATTATGGGTGAAAAACATCTAGCCAAGTTTTCATGACAGCTTCAAAAAAATTCATAAGCACAACCCTGACAAAAATTCAAGAGGGAAAGGGATCCAGTCTATTCAGGTTCATGGTTCCATGTTAATTTTTTAAAAGCAGATCCTACTCTCTCCTCAGTGACAAAACCTTGAAGTTCAGTGAAAATAGACCATACTCTTTCACCTCTTTGTATTCATATTCAAGGGCTGAAGACTGGTTCTTCTTCGCACAGGCAACTTCCCAAATTGGAAGTATAATAGATTCACAAAACCACAGAATCACACAACAGTTGAGGTTGGAAGGGACCTCTAGACATCATCTAGTCCAACCTCCATGCTCCAGCAGCGATACCTAGAGCACGTGGCATAGGGCAGCATCCAGGTGGGTTTTGAAGAAACAGCCCCTTTGGGCAGCCTGTTCCAGAGCTCTGTCACCCTCACAGGAAAGAAATTCTTCCTCACATGCAGATAGAATTTCCATTAAATTATTGAATTCCAACCATTTGTCTTCAGCCTCCCAGATATGTCTAGTTTCTCTAGGGCATGGTCAGCAGCTTGCACTTGTACTAGCCTAGTCTCTCCCACCTTAATATGACATCATATCTTTAAAATTTAAGTTTTCAAGTGAGAAACCCATTATCTGGTGTCAAAAAAAAAAAAACCAACAAACAGTTCCTACAATGTCTGAAAGAGAATTTTATTTTTCTGTGCTATTCAGTTTACTACTCAGATTTAAAGGAGTATGAGTACCATCCATGTCCTTAGAGCTCTTCACTTAAAGTGACCAATTTAAATTTAGTCTGATCAGTGAGTACTGAAAATTATTACAAGCTAATATAGGCTAGATGACTATCTGAAACAGACTCAGCTAGACTCATTTAGAATCCTGGAGGATTAATATTCCCATCATATTCATCTTGAATAGCATTCTCTAAAAAAAGAAAAAAAAAAAAAAGGGCTGCTTGTCACTCTTTGAACTCGAAGAAACCCAAAGACCTAAGTTAAGTAATTTGAACTGATTTTATGTTTCTAGAGCTATTCCCTGTAAGGTATGATGGTCACATACATTGGTAAAGAAGCCTAAGGAAGTCCACTTGTATTGATCCACATAATGTGTTTGCATAGAGAATAAAGAAGCTTTTTGGTAAGGGTTGATCTACCCAGACTGATGAGTTTTCCTGATCATTTATCAGTCATTATGGTTTGCACCAGCATATCTAGGTCCTCAGCACTGCAGTTGGAATCCTATGCTTATCCTCTCTCTAGATCTGCATACAGATGAGCTTTTCCCTAATATGACTATGAAATATACTTGCTTTATGCCAAGAATTACAAATCTGTGATCAGAAACAAAATGGGCAAAGGTGATAGGGCATAGTATGATCAGATCCTAGTATTTTCTGCTCTCCTTGATAAGGTTCAACACATAGTCGCTGTGTTTTGGTAAAAGTGTTAGAAATACTCTCTCCTGGAGAACTGAATACTGTAGAGAAGAGAAATTCAGTTCTATGATTTTTCCTCTGTTCAAAAAAGAGAGAAGCATTATCCATGGGTATCCAGTCTTCCAAAATTCCAGAAAGACATCTGAAATGTCACTGAGTTTTTAGTGATAGATAACTCCTGGGAACTAGGGCTGAAGGTGAATAACTCATTTGTTATTCCACATTGTGGAATTATTTCGTATCACTCAATCCGTCCTGAATTTTACTCAGAAATATAGTTGTGAAAGGCCCCAAGTTAAAGCCCCTTATGCTTTACAGTGTCCCAGCACTTAGGACAAAAACCTTCAGAGAATGCCATTGTTTTAAAACACTTTCTCTGCTCAGTTCTAATGGATTCCTACGTTTACATCTTCTCTTTTTATTTAAAGAAATTAATCAGTAGATATCTCTTGCTTTAGAGAATTATCAGTGTTTTAATTAAAGTGTTCAATTATAATTTTTGAAAATGAATCACTGACTATGGCTATGCTATATGGTTACATCTAGCTGATTTCTCACAGGAGTACTTTCAATAATTTTATAAGATATTATTTAGCTACTATTCACTGAAAGTTGAGTTATGTAAAGCTCTGTTGATACTTAAATTACTCTATTTATTTTTTGAAAAAAACAGAAACTATTTATTGCACCTTACCTTTTCTTGTATATCTTACCTGCATTTTTGTGTTGCATCATCTTACCAAGAAAAATTTAGTCTCATCATCCTATTATAGCAAATTTTCTAAAGTAAATTTTTAGTTGCAGAAAGGACTTTTTGGCAGTGTCTACTGCAGGTGCAAGAACCTTTAAACAGGTTAAGCAGTATAACAAGCGGACTTTTGAGAAAGTTTTGAAAGCAGGCCAGAAATATAAAATGTGACAGGTGGGGAAGATAAAATAAAATTTGCAACGTACAAAAAGACATCATAGCACTTACTATTTAGGTCTTGGAAAAGCAGTTGTGCTGGGGGAAAACCAGAGGCAAGCACTGCCCCAGGAGGTTCAAGGTCCAACTGGGACAAAATTGCTGCACCTCAGCACATAAAACAGCCCTTTCTGGCAGGACAAACGAAGTGTTCATTTTCCTGTTTTATGCAGGGCTCACAATGGCAATTTCACCCGAGTTAATGCTGATTACCAAGGGACAGAAAATAATGCCATAGCAAGTGCATGCAGCACTCCGACCACTTGCTGCGGGAGTTACAGCAACAGGGGCTGTCCTGCCATTTCCCTTTGTGGTCCTGTTTCAATCTGGCTGATTAATGTTGTGTGTGCACGTCCATTGAGGCGCTGCGTTTAAAAGGATTGTTTACCAGAGCCTTGTAATCAACCTGCCTTAGCAGCATCCTATTACCCATGATAACAGGGTTGCTGCAATTTGGGTCTGAAAGGAAACCACCTCAGACAGGCTCTCGGATGCTTTAGTGCTAGCGTGCTGCCCTGTTATCTTCATTTGTAATTTGTTTTCAAGAATGGTGATTTACATTTCAGTTGGATTACACCTTTTAATGTACCACAAACGTAAAGTGGCTGCAGCGAAAACTCACATCTCCACTAGATTTCAAACGATGCATTTGAGGCTTCAGTGGAGAGGATTACAATTACAATTAAAATCAAAAGCTTGCTCATTCTTTTAATGATGCAAGCTCACCCTTTGTATACTAAGAAGCCTATCATGGTGCTATACAATCATGATTTTTTTAGGATATGAAATAGCTGTGTGCTTCCTACCTTATCATCTACTACACACAAATGCTATTCTTCTGAAAAGGCACATATCCTGCAAAGACAGTTCAGAGAAAAATTTACCTTGAAAATATATTTAAGATCATGTAAAGGAGAACACAGAGGGGAAAAAATGTCTTATATGTGGAATATATTTTAAGAACAGACTTCTTTTTCCTAAAATACTTGTTGCGAAAGTATGTAGTTAGGAAGGCTTCTACTTGGAGCATAGTGGTACTAGTAGATGAAGTGCAAAATATTAATCCGTCTCATATTTTTCTTTCAACGAATATTACAGAAGCAAAAGAGTTTAGTGGTTTTGTTCTGCTTTGGTTTGTTTTAATCCTGCAGTTTTCTCATAGCAATAAATTTTCACAAACCTGCATTTATTTATTCTTTTTACCAATTCAGAATAATTTCCATCTCAGACGTCATCTGGAGACTTTAGAAGGACTTACCAGAAAACAGAGATTTATATTCTTGCTTGGATCTTGGTGTGTTATTCTTGGTCTAGAAACTGATTGAAAAATCTTATGGGGCAGACCTTGTCATGTCGAGAAGAAAAATCTCACTCAGGTCACACATGAAATAAATACTAGGGAAGACCCTTGCTGTGGTGCTCAAAAGCTTCTGTGCCAAGCCAAAACCTCAGCTGGGTTTAAGCAGTCTAATACCTTATCTGTACCTTAATCCTGCCTATTCCTTGCTGCTGTTAGAGGCTCTCCCCATACAGACTCCGAATAAGTCTCCTGAGGGGCTATCATCTATACCAGGATAGCAAATTCTGGAGGACACCATTTAGTAGCTCATTTAAGAACAACTCTTCTAGGCTCTGATACAGAAATTTCCTATGTCTCATTTGGCTAACTAGTAGAAGTCTGGGCAATACACTTTTTTTAAGTTTTCTCTGAGAGGAGATGGTAAGAGCTTTTCTATAGTTCCAACTATTATGAAATAAAAAGACTTTCCATCAAAACTTCCTTAGTTTATGAAAAATAAAAATAGCTAAATTCATAAATAATATTTGAGTGAATCAAACATCTTAGTCAATTCAATTTAGTTTCCATTTTAATCTTTTATTAAAGACACATGAAAAGGCCTTTTAGAAATGAAATACTCCTTATATTTTAAAAAAAACTTTAATTTTAAAATTCAGAGGTGAATAGGTAGAATTCACTTCATTGAACTGAAATCTTCTAAAGGCAATCATCTAATAAAGTTAAGTTTTTGAAGATCTTTCCTTATTTGGTGAGGAGAGTGAGGGAAATTCATAACAACCTAAGTTTATACATATTGAAGCTGACCAACAGTTGGTGAAGAAAAGGATCTTGCCTGAAGGTTAACCCAACCTGGAGTTTGTAGATACAGCTCATGAACAGCAGTCACATACATTTTGACAAAATATATTATCTTGTTGCCCTCCACCAACTCCTATCACTTCAGTCCAACTGAATTCAGTTCTTTTATTCTTCTCCAAGCAAATCTTTGTTCTGGTATAAACTGCATGAGATGTTTGATAGCAAAAGAAGACAAAGCTAAAACAAATGCAAAACATCATCACACAGACTATCTAAGGACCATACCACCTCACTAAAGACATTCAATTTCTCTTTCTCATGTAGACTCTTGTAAGGTTCCTCTATGTTATTTGTGATGTTACATTTATGATCAAGAAGATCTAGAGAGTGATATACAAATGTCATTGAGATGCTTCATAGTAACTACAGTTCAACTGTTTCATGGTTTCATTCTCTGCAGGATAGTTTCCCAGCCGCACTGCAATGAGGCATCAAAAAAGACAATCCTCAAAATGCATCATAGAAGAGTCTGACCCCTTATCTTATTTATCTGAGCTTTGAATTCACTTTTTTTTTTGGAACAAACTTTTCTTTTATCAGTTTCCATATATTTTTACTCTGATAAGAATTTAATTTTTTGCAGCACCCCGATAACTTGTGGTTCTCTTTCACTTTTAGTTTACAGAAACCTATATTTGCATTTACAAATGGCCTCAAAAATAAATTAGATGATCTATATTTTTCACTTTAAGTTTCTGCATGTTGAACTAATATTGGAGAAAGTCTTATAGGTCATCTGTAAAAGATAGGTAATGTAACTTGTGCAGCTCATCTGATTCTATCAGCTCATAGTGTACTCTGCCACTGCACTCAGCTCTAGACTCCAAGGCAGCTGGTAGTACTGACCTTACCAAAGTAGGCAGCCCTTGAATGCTTTAACCAATTCCATCTCCAATGCCGCTTGTAGTAGTGGCAACTATAAGCTCTATTTAAGCTATGGAAGGCTATGCATGGTAAACTAACTACTAGGATGAATTAAAATTGCTTATTGGGCACAGATCTCAAGTTGCAGAAATGGACAGCTAAAAACTTCATGCTCTTCAACAAAGAGAAGTGCAAAATCCTGCACCCTGGGGGAAACTGGTGCTGGGAAAGCACCAGTAGAGATTGAAGGCCAATCAGCAGGCAGCTGGGAAGTCCTGGTGAACACTGAAGTGAACATGACCCAGCATAATGCCCTTGCATAAGGCAGCCAACATTGATGCAGTAATGCAGCTTTTTGTATCCGATCCTGCTTGAGCTGGATTGGACCACATGATTCCCAGAAATCCCTTCCAACCTCCACTATTCTGTGATTCTGTAACATCTTCCCATGTGAAATCCAAGGAATGGAAGTTCTTGGGGAAACGGGGATGAATGAGGCTTTTGTGGAAATCCAGTAGTTGTGTTGAAGATAACACTTCATATGAGCTGAAGTAAAAAATATGTATTTATTTTAGCATTTTTACAGATATTTCAGAAAATAATAATTCATTTTTTGGAAAAAACAGCTTATAAATATGATAATGATTGTTTTCATTTGGCAGATTTAATATTCTTTTACTAATGATTAGGCTGAAAGAAAGGCACATTTGGTATATTTCAATGTATTTCAATGCTTCATTAGTAGAAAAAAAAAGCTTCCTAAAATATTTCACACTGAATTTTAATCCAGCTCAAACAACTAAAGCCCCTCTGATAGACTGTTTCTAAAATTCTCATCAGTCATTCCCCTCTAGTGCAGAGACTATTCTTTTTTTTCAGTTGCCCCATTTCAGGCAGAAAATAGTACTTACATTGCTCTAAATAAGAAAAGGTCATAGTCTTAGTCTAGCTGAATATAAATCCAATAGGGTTTTCATGTTATACATTACATCATTAACTATAGATTTATAGGGAGAGAGCTAATACATTGAAGATTGTGACATAGTTTTCTTTCTCAAAGATTGCACCTAATTTTTGAAGTTAGGCAGCACTGAATTTCTTCTCATAAGAATATCTAAAGTATTTTTCTTTTATTGGCTCCTTCCTTTAAGCAAAGATTGCAGAACTGATGAATATTTCATGGGCAGAAAAACACCTACAATACAGGGTTTTACCTACAAAATCTTCGGGGAAAGGGAGAAAATGGCAGGAAGGCGCTGTAAGGACAGTTCTTTTAAGAAGTCTTTGGAAAAAGGGTCTCCATTTCATTTTCCACATCAATAACACCTCCTTCACCTCTTAATACTTTCTTCCTTTCATTTCATTCCATAATAGTGTTCAGTCATTTTTGTACTTTTCTTTGTATTAAAGTGTCTCCTGAGCTGGCTAAAACATTTTAAAGCTTAAAATTTAAATAAGAAATTCTGAACTAGGAGAAAAAAAAGACATCAAAATACAGTGGCTGTAAATTTCTACAAATTTCTTCCAGAGGAATAAGACCTGGAAAAAATAATCAAATATTCATTTTAAAATGGATTTCTTGCTTCCTCCACTGTTCAGTCCTAATAGAGTGCTCACGTGGAATACATTTATACTCAGAGATATTAAGGGTGACAAAAATACTTTCCTTATGAACAAATGACCCATTCTGAGAACTAGACAGTTTCTCCTGCATGTAACTCTTTGATTGATAACCAAAAAAGGTAACAACAAAACAACAACAAAAATAGCCCAATAACCTTCCTATAATGGAAAAATAACTCTTACCGTATTGGCTACTAATAGCCCTTAATCTTATAAGAAAAGTAGAATAAAAACAGAGAAATTAAGAGAGAATGAGGAAAACAAATCCATCTCCTCTGTTTACAAGTAGATTCATCCAAGCTTCCTCTATCACTGTTCTTTATGGTTATACTCTCAAGAATGAACTGCATCCAGTGGTGAGTAACTGACTCGTTTGTCAGATATTGAGAATTCCCCTGTTCAAATTACAAATTTATTCTTCCAACTTAAAACTAGAGTATTACAATAATATAAAGCTATCAAACTGTACTGACTAGAAGCTTAAAGGCAAAATCTGTGAAACTAACATCAACTTTATTTGCCTAACCAAAGTCTAAACATTGTACGGCTAAGCATTCAAGCATTAGATGGTTAAGCTAAATCAGTACATAACACTCAGCCACCAAACTAGATTGTCCTTTCTTCTGGTGGTCTTTAGGCAACATTTGTACACCAGATTTTTTATAACATCAGACAGTCTTGTAACTTGTGTACTGCTTTTCATCTTCTTAAGGTATAAAGATAACTCAGAGTCATTATTTCAGTAACTTAACATGTAATTTTGAAAATTTATTCTAGATTGCCCTGCTTTCACTTGTTAAGGACATGTTAGAACATGTAAAACTTCATATTCAGCTGTTTCTCTACCTTTCCCAGTAAATTATCCTTTGAAGTACATTTTTTTCTTTTTTTTGAAAGAGAATCTCTCATCCTGAGACCATGACCTATCTTTTTGTTTCCCAACATGTGACCTTTCATTTAACTGAAAAATATTAATGCTGTCTAAGTAAGCCAATCAATTGCATAATACAGGTCACTTGGTAGATTTTCTCTTTGTTATTTTACATGCCACATCTGCTCTGATCACCTGCAGACTTCACCAGTAAGAGCCTTATATTTATTTCCAGATCACTAGTAGAGACACAGAATAGGCCTAGGTCAAGGAGAGTCCTGGTGTAGTCCCTTTCAGGATTTAAATTACTGAATGATTTATTCTCCATCTACTTTTTTTTTAATCTCTCACTTAGCAAGCATTTATTTAGTTTAATTTTTATAGTCTACAAAAGGCAAATATCTCCAAAAGGTCTGTTTTGAAAATATAATAATATTGGTCAAACATGACTGAAATCTCATCAGAGAGTTATATCAAATTTGTCTGACATGGCCTTTTTATACAAAGCCCTGTTCACTTGTGTTAATTAAGATATTACCTGTTATTTCTTTCCTAATTACATCTCTATTTATACTCCTCAGGATTTATCTTATCATCATAATTTTTCTATCTGAAATTTTTAGTGATATATATATATACTTTTAAGATATTGACACAACACTTCTTTTGCATCACATACCTCTGAATCTCCTCCACCATTACAAATATTTTCAATATCAATATCTCAGAAAATCTCTTGGTTAGTATTTTAGTATTCTTGGTTATAATTTAGTTGGTTGTACAAATTTAAGTATATTTTCTTCACCTGACATAGATTTTGTTTATGCAACCTTTCTAATAGCTTTTTTAACAATTTCAAAAAACCATATATTTACGAGATGACAGAGCTTTGTGCTATATCCTCAGTCATGTTTGACACTTTGAAAATGTCCTTGTCTTTCATGTTCATTTTCATTTCATTTTTTAATGAATATTACACACAAATGCTTAAGATTAAAATTATTATTAGCCTCTAAAGCTTTTAGTCATGAGGATATGGAAAGGGTTACCTTCTTAGTGCAGTCTTTTATATTCCTGCTTTTCTTTTTAAGTATGTACCTTACCTTACATTTTACCACTTTTAAAGGTGTGTCATAAAACACACAGTATGGCTGATATAATGTTACTGCAGGAAATGTTATTTCCTGACTTTCAAGTGCTTGAAACTGTCACCTTCCCAACATATTTTCTTTATGTATTCAGTCACACTCTGATTTGTTCATCTTTCTCTCTGTGATAACCGGTGTACCATACAAGTGCCAACTGCATTAATATTTGTGTGCATAAACAACAGGGTGTGTTAACTTAAGGAAAAAGTCAGGAAGTTACTTTGAATTCTAGAGGTAAATTCCATGGCAGGACCTGTTTATGTACTTTTCTATCTAAAAAATATTAAAAAATGGTGTTAAAGCCTTCTTTTTTGCTGATATTTGTGTACTGAACATCTTAGGATTATTGTATAAGAACAATACTATATTTTCAGTTTCAACTGGTCTTCTGAAAGGTTTTAATCCTGCACAGAATTTCTGCTGCCGGTAATTAGTATGATATCATGTAGATCTGAATCAGAGGAATATTCAGCGAGAAAGCAAAGAAGAAAAGGAAGGCATCGATCAGCTGTAGCAGGCTTGGAGGACAGCCCCCAAGCTGGCCCGCACTCAAGCACTTGTCCAGGATGGAGAGGCTGGGCTTGGTCAGCCTGGAGAAGAGAAAGCCTCAGAGGGACCTAGTAACAATCCTGAACTACTTAAATGGAGAAAATTGATCCACACTCTTTCTGGATTGCACAGACAAAGGGAGAGGGGCAACAGGCACAAGTTGTGGGAAGGTAATTTCCCACAGAATATAAGGGAAAACCTTTTTACAAGGTGGGTGGAGAAACACCAGAACGTGTGCTCTGAGAATCAGTGACATTCTCACCGTTAAAGGTAATCATAACTTAGTTGCACAAGGCCCTAAACCTGATCTATCTTTGAAAATATCTGATTTGAGTAAGGTGCTGGAGCAGATGACCTCCAACAGACCTTTTAATCTAAATTGTGCTGAGTTTCCATGACTGTTTATAAGCCAATGCAGATTGAAATAACTTGGAAATTAGTGTGTTCTGCTCAAAGGAAACTTGGGACAGCACAATGCCTGGAAGTTTACCTAGAGGACATAAGATATATTTCAAAGATTTAGCTGAAACTTATGTGATAAAAAGACCACATGCTAGATCTCCTGCACAAGCAGGAGACGTACTCTTTCTGAAACAAGCCCCGTAATCTCTCTTTTTTTGGACCTAAACTTCCTTTTTGTTTTTTATTAGACTTCAGTTCTGCACACACTTTCATCTTGCATCATCTTTTGTAGATGAATCATCTTTTCAACATCTATAGAACTAATCATATAAGGAAAGTTTTTATGACATGATTCAGTTTTTTTTTCAAAATTCTTATTGGCCTAAATCAAAAATGTCTTTACCTCAGCAATTAAGTTTTCATACATATCTCTACCTTGCGAAGCAAATGGATCCCTTATCCTGATTGTGATCTTTCACTACATATGCAAAATAAATGACAGGCATTAATACTAATGATCCTTTTGTCCCATGCACTTAGACTTTACATCTACTATATAGCCACCTCGCTCAACATGACAACAATGCTGGCACTTGATTTACTTTTAGCAGAATGTGATAATGCTCAATTAGGCTTCTGCCCTAATTAATTTTTACTCTCTAATTTACCTGGAATGCTTAAGAGAAACTAATAAAGAATGGGCACACCTTTACAAAAGCTTTTTTTCCCCCCTCCATCTGCATTTTAAAACTGAATTGAATCAAAAGGCACAGTTCTGTGGATCTGACTCTCTTCTTCTATTTTATAGGTATCACAAAATCTCCAGAAAACCAAATGAAATGCACACATATTAAATATTAACAACTAATTTTGATATCACCATTGGAGAGAGGATCAACCAACTTGATGGAGCTGCTTAATTTGAGCTTAAAAGGAGTCACTTAATAAATATTGTTAGTCTTTCTGTAAGCGCTTTATGTTACTCCCAGAGGCAACTAAGAGAGGTAAATGTTCATGAGATTTAAAGTTGCTCCTGGCCACATTTATGTGCCTATACATGCCTAGGTTAGATGGGTAGGATTGGTGTCCAGAAGGCTTTAAAGACTACCTCCATCCATACAGAGAAGATAATTACAGTCCAGGACAGAGATAACCATAAATAAATAAATAAAATAAAGAAGAGTCACATTGAATTGTTTACCTGAGCCAATCATTTTCCAATAAATGCAAATGTTATCTTTTCAGTAAAGTAGTTATTTAGAAAGTCAGACCAGCACTCTCTTACTCCAAACACCCTTTCTCTGTATACCCTACAAACTACGAGCCTTATTTTATTTTGTATTCAAAATACATGATGAGGTACACCTGAATTCTCTCTACTTAATACATTAGCCTTATTCTTAAACCAAGTTCTGAGCATGTATATAGTTCCGATTTTGTTTTTGTTTTGATTTTACTTTGTGTGTGTGTGTGTGTGTGTGTGTGTGTGTGTGTGTGTGTGTGTGTGTGTGTGTGTGAATCAATAGTAATGTAAGAAACAGAATGGGTTAACCCAACATGGCACATACAAAATAAAAAATAATATCTCTTGAACAGTAAATATACCAGCTATCTGAATGTATCTCAGAACGAGTGTATTTGAGAATGAGTGTATGTATCTGAGACATTATTAATGTAAAGGCACTTCAGCATCACTTCTCTAACAATAAGAATATCCTATATAAGTGAGTACAAAAAGGAAATAAAAAATACTTAACTTTGATGTTCTTTTTCATCTCTTCTTTTTTTGCTTTAATAAAGAACAAGCTTTTTTGTTTTTTTCATCATTTTAGTAGTTTTAATGTTATTTCTATTCCTTTATATCATTAGTACACTGCTGAAATGTTTAATTAATAAAAATATAAACATTCTTATTTTGAGCATTAGCTTTTGAAATATTCATTATTAACCTACTGGCTAATTCTAATTCTTTTTATATTGATATAATCTGAAAAGTTTTGTTCTTTATAATTCATGTCTCTATTTATTATTAATAATTAAGCCCCAATTTTCCCGTTACTTTTCTTCTTAATGAAGATAAACTATTTTTGTGTGTTATAATACTTTTTTCATTCCTATTATCTAATATTTGTTGTACTTTATTAAATATCTTGCCTCCTCGCTCCCTCAAAAAACAAAAAGCACCTAAGTATTGACATCGATTTACCACATGCTTTGGTCCATTAAAGTATATAGCCTATGTTTGGCCAAGCACTAAAATGGATAACTCCAAGCCTTCAGAGAAAACTTGTGTTAATATACCATCCAAAAATGTTCCCCACTGCAGTTTAATGAGGCATCATTTCCTGTATGGCTGCGGTCACAATCTGCCTCCCAAGAAAGAAAGATACGTTTCGAATGCACATCATTTATTGCATATTTATAGGACCATCAAGGTGTATGTCTGGAAATGCCTAGCCATCTGCCTAGCAACAAATCTCAGTATTTCATGAATAGGTATCATGCAAAGACAAGTCATGATCACTGAAAGGTGAATTCCTCTAAGTTTCTTTGGGAAAGAAGACCAATTTCTTTAATGATGAGAAGGATTATCAGTAGAACAGCATACAAAGGTTGTAGTAGATTTTGCTTTGATTGACATCTTCCAGTTAAGTCTGATCGCTTCATAAAATGTATGATCTATTTCAAAGAGAAGGTATTGGATCCCATGCAGAATTACAGAGTTAAATTCTATATTATACATCAGATGATAAGAGTTAAAGTAGGTATTCACATTCTTTCTGCTTAAACCTGAAAATCCAAGCATCTCTTAGCTATATGTTCTTGGCCATTATAATTTAGTACCTGATATTCTAACTTGTGGTAACACTAATCATGTTTAAAAAAAAAGGTGCCAAAGATGAACAGGAGATACTCTTCAAGAAAGGTTCAACTGCTGCTGTAAAAAACAGAATAAAATAATTATTACTATAGCCAATTCCAGCTTAAGGAAAAAAATCACATATGACCATGGCAATAAGTACTGTGAGTCCACAAAGTATTCATAGGACCGTGTCATTGGCATTCACGTGAATTTAATTATTAACATTCCTACTTTCTATTATTAGTTGATTAAAGAGTATCTTTTAAGATAGTTGATTATCAAACCCTTTGTAGGAATATTTATCAAACTCTTTATAGGTGAATCACAGGAAACTCAGCTATTGTCTCATATTTTGTTATAAAAAGTTGTGTAGTTCATCACTTTAATTGGCATCTGCTACTTGAATGATGTTTCCCTTTCATTATCCTGATTTGCAGTACCATTACCATTGTTGTATAAAAATATGGTTATAATACATTTCCTTTCATATCCATTTGCAGATATATGACTCCAAGAACATCGGCTCTGTCAAAGTGGCCCATCCATGCATCCTTCCCTGCATATTTAGGAGAATGTCTTAACAGGGATACCACCAGGTGAAATGCTCTCATACTGCTGTGATGTTTGACTCACACAAATATAAATACCTCTGCTGGAAGTAAGCTAAAATAAAATAGCATAATCATTAGTTTATTAATGTTACCTAAAGCGTTGTCAGGGAATGTTCTTGTTCCTAAAGGAAATGCAGTATTTGCATGTGTATCCCTTGTCAAAAATGTAGTCTGTTGAGAGAGAAGCTGATTTCAGAATCGGTAATAAAGTCTCAAAAATAAACTCTTTTGGAGGCTTTTAAGCATTTCATTTAGTAACTATCAATATTCCAATGTAAAATTTGCTATTTTGAAAGCCAATTTAAAAAGAAGTTTTTGATGTGGCCATGCAAGTTTTGGGAATAGGGGCTGTTATTTTTTTCCTTCTGAATTCTACAGAAAAGACAATCTTCTGGTAAGTACTGAAGAGGTTAATAACTTATTCAGCTTGAATGAAGCATAAAAATATAGTAATATTTGACACATGCAAGGGAATGGATGCACACTAAATGAATGCAAACAACGGGCAGTTAAAAGGCAACAGTTGCATAATATTAGAAGAGTAA
Source organism: Nothura maculosa (assembly GCA_032353885.1). Classification (NCBI taxonomy): domain Eukaryota; kingdom Metazoa; phylum Chordata; class Aves; order Tinamiformes; family Tinamidae; genus Nothura; species Nothura maculosa. The sequence goes on from JAUBOD010000537.1 coordinate 3,795,634, forward strand.
TGAGAATTATGCTACATATTAATAAATATATGACCTTTTTATCTCTATTATTTAAAAATTATGTTATTTTAAAAATGCATGAACAAATGCCTTCCACATAAAATCACAGTTTTATTTGTCCAGCTATGTAGAATGACGTCTGTTTTGGCAAAGTAAAATGCTGCTGAACATGTCATTTTATCATCTATCATATGCTACATCGCTTTGTTCTCACTTATTCTAGAAAGCTGCACATCAGAACAATGATCTTTTGAGCTAAAATCTAAACTGGGACAAGGGTAGGCAAGTGTATTCATTTATAAGTAATGAAATTTTAAATTCCTAAAAGGCAAACATAATTAAAATTTTAAAAAAAGAAAGAATAAAAAAAAGAAAGGCCCTACAAGTGAGATTGCTTTTAAGATTACTATATGCTTTAATGAGACACAATTTCTTACTTAAAGTTGTAAAGATTTGATTAATGCTTTATTATCCCTTTCATTAATAACCGTAATTGCAACTTCACAGGATATATTAAAAAAAATGAAATTGCCAAATAAGAATGAGGTCCACAACTTCATCATTTCACTTCCAGTATTAATTATGTACTGGATAAAGCCTCTGGGACAATGCAATGCAGGTAATTTATATTATAAAGCAAGTGCTAGTGGTCAGTTAACCTAATATAACCCAAATGACTCGGTGTGTTAGGAGATGATGCAGTAACTTTCACTTCTTCTTGTAGACAGTAGAGACTGAAGAAACACAAGACTAATCCATCAATAACATGAGCTGGAGGTTTTCTTGTCCCTAGTCCCTCATTTGCCGAACTCAGAGACAAACCCATCTCCCCCTAGCTGCACATTTCTCTCACAGTAACTGCCCTGTAAAGCCTCAATGTTGCTGGCTTCTGTAAAGGATATAATTTATACAGCCACAATGGCAAAACGCAGCAGACGGAAATGCAGTATATCATTAAGCTTTCCACAGTCTTAAATACTTATTATAACTAGTCTAAACAAACGGATCTCTTTGCTCTCACATATAGTATAAGCTTCGTTAGTTGAATAAGAGGAGAGGGGAAATGGCCTTGCTTTTCTCATACCAATCATTCAACGTGAATCTTTTTTCCCCCACAGACCAGCAATCAGATATCTCAACTCAGTCAAACCATGATTGAAGAGTGGGGGTCTCAAGAAACATCATGCTGTGATAAAGCAAAAGGCAGATGGAATGTGTAGCAGTTAGGCATAAGCAGTCTGTGTATAAATCATGCTGAAAATCTTCCTCTCCACCTCACCCCATTTATTATAACTTCTGTTGCTACAGCTACTATTTGCATTCCAGCAGCTCCTACTGACTCCTGCTAAAATCGAGCTTCCATTATAGCAGGTAGGCTGCAGACCCGGCTCCTATCCTGAAATGCTTTCATCTATACAGATAAGATTAAAAAATGAGATAATTAACATTATTTTTGCTATTTCATAAATGGGTAGCCAAAGCTCTGAAAAAACAAGAAGTTATTTGCTGAAGGGGACAAAGGAATTCTGCAGTAGAGACAGCAGGTCACTGCACAGTGCAGAGCTCAAATTGCAGTGCTGTGGTCTTAGATCCAGGAAAATTTTTGCCTTTTGGGGGTACTTTTACCATCCATTCTTGAAGACTAAAGCTTGCTTATAGAAGAACTGAGTATCATGTAGAGAAGTCATTTCTTTAAAAATCTCCAATGCAACAGCATCAAGGCTTACAAATCCAGATGTTTTCTCCCTAGCTTACTAGGCAGGGCAGAATCTTGAGATTAGTTGGAAACTGTGAAGGAAAGCAAGAAAGAAACAAAAGAGTTTAAAGTAGATATTTTAAACAATTCAGAGCAGTTTGCAGATTATCTATTGAACTAGTTTTTTTCTCCCCTGAAAATATCGAAAGCATTATAACTATTAATTTCAGTGCTAATAAAACTGGCAAAACTTTAGAAAATAAGGAGAAACTTGACTGAGCTACTATCAGAAAGAACACCTTTCCTGACTGAAATAATCACTTGGGTAATCTGCCATCATAAATCACAGCATATTTCTATTTCTTGGTCTTCACGAGAGGTCATCTCTAAGAGACTCCCGCACTATATCATATAGGGAACTCTGGTTTTGTTTTGAACAAGTAGCCACATGTTTACATTTATCTTTTATTTATATCTCGAGCTTACTTCCTGTATTTGAGTTCATTCTCTTCGGAATGTATTCAAATGATAGACAATGCATCATTCTTATTCTAATCCATTCATGGAGCAGTGCGAGAAAGCGTGGTGTACTCTGAATAGGTTAATTGGTTGGTAGCTTAATCTAAGTGGGAAACTATTGAATACAATAAATACTTTTTTTCACCCATGGTATTACACGCTGAACTATTTCATCCATTTGTGTATGCCTTCCTCTTTCTCTTTTTCATTTCAGAATGCTATTGTAGTTGGGTTTTTTTGCACGGACTTCTATAGGAGTGTTCCTATTAACTTATTAAACTGGCAATGGGCTGGACTACTTACTGTCTGTTTTCTTTCTGCTGAATTCTCTGTTATGTGCAGTTTAGAATTCTGTTTTTAATAAGATTATTAAGGACATAATGAAAACCAGTAGGACTGTTCTGCTAATAAGTTTCTTTGATGATTAATGACATAAATAATAATGAATGTTTCTTTCTATGGTAAATTCTGCCTTCAGAAACCAGAAGAAATTACCTTTATGCTGACGGAATTATTCTAGATTCACTCTGCTAGATATAGTTACTGTTGTATAAACAATCATAGAGTTTGACTTCACAAGTGTCAACAGTTTAAGGCTTGTTCATGGTTTGTGGGTATTCCATTGAACAAAAAATATACCACATAGCCTGAAAAATCACACAGCCTGAAGCTTTCCTAGAAGCAGCAATGAAGTCCCTCTTTAACCAGGAATCAGAAAAAGAGAAGAGCAAGCCAAGAAAGCCTGATGGTGAGACAGGCTTACACATACACAGAAGGAAATGGATGATGGAGGTTTTTTTTCCACTATCCTCTTGCTGCAGAGCTTATTTCAGACTGATATATGTATATCAGTGTAGGTTCAAGTTTTACAACATAAAACCTTGTGGTTTGTATAGAGGTTGAACCAAGCCCCTCCTGAACAGAGTGGCAAAGTTATTTCCTAAAAGGAAAGAATTTCTAGGAAAGAACTAGACATTGCATACCATCCCTCTGTAGAACCCATAAAACAGCAGTTTAGTAATTGAGTACAAAACACAAGTCTTGAACTGGTTCTGGTTGAACCAGTCATGATTTATAACATAGCATTTTTTGCCTACAGAGATCAAACAATTGGGTATAGATAATCATTTTCCATCTTTTTGAAGCTTCAATTATGAGTTATCTATCATGTAAATCTAAGTCCCCTCCTGCCTGACAAGAAATCATGTTAAGGAATAAGTTTCCAAGTTCAATTTGCTCCTTCTCTAGGGCTTGTAGAGTATGTTACCATTAAGATAGGTGGGTAAGAAAGTCGGCAGATTCAGGTGACCCAGAAAGGAGAGCCAAAAAAACTATAGCAGGGAAGGTC
>JAUBOD010000537.1:3801038-3825273 GCA_032353885.1 Nothura maculosa
GTAAGACAATGTGGAGTTTCTCCATCTTAACCCTGCTTTCCAAGGAGCTTTTATCTGGAAAACACAGTAAGGAGGGGGCACTCATGACTACAAACCCTGCAGTTCAACAATGACGCTTCTTGCCTTCTATTTGGAAATATAACCACCCAGTTTAACTTAGAGAAGCTCAGAAATTGCTAAGAAGTAATGAACAACAGCATAGGATCATAAAATTAGAAGTGGAACACTTATAGTCCGCTGTCTGTAGCTCAACCTCTGTTGGAGGAACTAAGCCATATTTTTCTTCTCAATGATTCAGATTTTAGCAAGCAAAAAAGTGAACACATTGAAAATTATTTTAGAAGAGATGAAGTTTTCTCAGCTGAAGTTCATATTTAAATTCCTGATATTGTAACTGTGGTAATCTGATCCTGTAGACTTACCTGAAAATTGATAATACTTCTTTATTTTTCAGATAATTCCTATTAATAGATAATAACATCCATTTCTTACATAAATAATATTTTTTTCATTTCCACACTTACATTTTCAAAGTCTCATTTTCTATTTAGGGACAAAAAGACCTACCTAATTTGGTTTGGTTATTTCCTACAAACTGCCATCAAAATTAATCCTCTTCTGGTTTAAATAGCACATGCTACAGGGTGCCCTTTCCTTCAAAATTGCTGCCCTTAGCTGCTTAGAAGGAAAGAGAGAAAATCCCAATATTCCCCAGTCTAACTGAGGAATTCCTGCCAGGTGGATTCCTAGAAGGTACAAAGCAAACTCTATCTATGCTAACCTTATAACTATTATGCAAGTTACATATTTGATACAATGCAAAAGCTTGATGTGTTTCTACGCATAGCCTATGCCTTTCTACATATATATAAAAACCCTCAAAACATGATGCTGAGGGAAAATCGTCAGAAAGCCTCCCACTTCTTTCATCAATAAAGCACAAAAAAATACAAAACGTGTGTGTATGACTTCTCGTAACATGGGAGAATGGACAATTTTATTAAGAAGTTTTAAAATGAAAATGACGAATTTTCAAAATATCCGCTCTTATTTAGAATAAAATGATCTATATAATACTTTTACTGATAAAAGATAATAAAAACCTGCTGCTCTTCTGGTGCCACTTTAATGATAATAATGCATCAGACAGGTCTATGCGAATGCAAAATATTGAGAAACCTCATGGCCAAATTCATGTCCATGACACCCATAATGTGAACAATGTGTGTTCAGAGACTAACTGTCTATCAGAGCACAGTTAGTACTTTTCAAATAAACTATTGACATTTGATTTCATTCAGGAAAATATGGTTTCATATCTGAAAAGAGACTGAGGACTGTATATGTATTACTCACATTATTTAAAGGCAAATTAAAAGGAGAGAATTTTAAAGTATTATTTATTATTATGATATCTTTGAGATCTTTGTCTTTGCTGCTCTTCTTCCAACTGCAGTAAAAAATAAAATACTTAAAAGAAAGCAAGTATCACAGCTTCACATGCAAACGTAGCTTGGCATCCTACAATTCAGTGACTTATGCAAATGAAGTATTTGTCCTGTGCATTGATCTAAACTGCTTGTGTAAAAATTGCTGGTTGCGCAATTTCAGAAGAAATGTGACCCTTGCTCTTTTGCATTAGAATGGAAAATGTACACAAGAATTAGAATTAGAATGTACACAAGATATATATGCAATTGGCTTTTAAATGTACATTCTACATGTCAAAGTTAGATTGTGTATTTTGGAAGCATCTGAGCAATATTAAAAAGTCAATATATGGCTGATTTATTAAATATACAGGAACAAAGGCTGCATCTGTATGAGCCTCTCTGAATAATGCCTAGATAGACAGATAGATGGATAATTTTGGCAAATTAAATCCTCTTCTCTTGCTGATAACACATCTGCCAGCAACTTTGCTGTGTGACAGACATTTGCCCTTCTCTCCATCAATACCTGATAGTTAGGCAGAAAAGAGGCAACATCATATTAGCATATCTATTTCCCTCTCTCTCCTCTACAGGTGTTAAATAATTAGTACTGGCTGAATTATTCATTGCAAATAATATTCATTGTGAATTTAGCCGAGTTTTTTGGTTTTGCTTACAAATCACTCAAGAGGCAATCCTGACTTCTGCAAATATATTCATTACTCACACATATTCAAAAATACTTGGACAAACCTTTTCTTGATCTAGAAAAACACTGGTTCGTAAATAGGATTTCTTCAGACAGTTATAATGTGTGCATTATATGCTGGCCACAAAAGGAGATGCCATAGTTTCAGTGTTCTCGTTGGAGGACTTTGTCTTTTTTTTTAAAAAAAAAAAAAAAAAAAAAAAAGCTAACTAGTAAATATTCCACACCTGGAATAAGTTTTCAGCTTCATAACAACATACAAGCCTTCTGAGATTAGCAAATAGAAAATACAGGAAAGTAAGGAGATCTGTGAATACTGTGAATCTATTTTTCATTTTTCCCTGCTACTATGTAATATTTTAAGTCAAACCATGTTTCTTTTGAAAATAGGAGTTATGATGCAACCACCATTGTATTTTTACAGGAGTTGAGTCCTAATTGGGAATATAACTATATTAGAAGTAGTGAATATAATAATAGTAGCAATAATGTAACAGGATAGCATAGGCAGAGCTTCATAGCAGACCTGACTACATTTACCTGGGAAAATCATAGTATAAATACATGTTATCTCCAGGATTCTGGATTGGAGTTTCCTCATGAACTTCAAACATGAGTTTCTTGATAATCTTTTAAGAACATACGCTTTCCACATGTATAGGTGTGCATACCCCAACAGGCATACATATTGCCAATCATTTTAAGTCGGAGAGAAATCTGGGAAAATTTCAGCTCAGACAAACTTTATCACAGATAAAGCAAATAAAACCTACATATAAAAGGGAATGTTTACACAATTTCTACATAGAGGTTGTTATTAATCCACTTAAAAGTGAGGCACTTCTAAAGCCTTTATTAAAAAATAAGTTCCTCTCTCACTCTTGGATCCAGAATTGCTAAGCAGACAGATGTCAAGACTTGTATTGCAAGGAAGGCCATGCACTATTTCTCCTAATCAAAAAAATTGATGAAGTCGATCTTAAAATATCTGCCAGTCACTCAGTACTACATTCATCTAGCACAGGAGGACAAATTATAATGAAGTCTGTAGCACTCCAGCTTCTTCTCTCCTTATGCATTTTTTTAAAAGCTTCACACTCTCCCTTACATATGAAAAGAGGAAAAGTCTCCTGATTTTTTATCACTATGGATGAGGAGAAATTCTGCTCAGTTATGGACATCCTGCAGGTTAACCCCTGCTGAGTCTATTTGCTGAGCCTTGAGAAGGTTACTGGAGCAGAAATATCACCTACACTTCTATACAGAGTGACTACAAGACTTGAAAAAGTTAACATTTCAAGATTACACAATATTGAGTTCTATATGCAACCTTAAAACTATGCAAATTCTTCATATTTTATAAAACAAAATGTAATCAGGCAGACTGATGTCATCCCACATGCAAAGGTAATTGCTTTGCTGGAAGAAAAAATAATCTTGCAATAGTCAGTCCAACGTTATCATTTTCATCTAGACTTCTTTTTTGAGTTCATATATATTTTAATCTGTATTAGAAATACTTTTCTAACTTATTTTTCTTTAAAGTAATGCTAGTTCTAAGTGTGAACTCTTGATCTTTTTGTGGGTGAAGATCAATATAGCAATAGAAACATCAGGGTCCCTTTGAGCTAGCAGATATTATTATTTGTCATGTTGAGGTATATGTTATTCTCTTGATACACAAACTTGGAAGTAATCTCATACTTCTTTTCAGATGCAATCAATATTGATATAAAAATCCCATGGGTATTTTTACAGATTCCAGTGTCTCAGTGTTAAAATACTAACATGACACCAGCCAAACCATTTCATGACAAGGCCAAACTCAACATGAAAAATCTGATGGGCCACCTAGTTTTACGGTGACACTAGGCTGTATGTAACTGCTCTGCCCTGTGCTGTTCTACCTGAAGATAGCACTTGAAAATTCTCCATGTGAGATTCCTTTAGAAAGGAGAGGAAGCTTCCCTTCCACACACAAGAAAAATATAAGGCAATTTATTAAGGTCCAGCAGTTGCTGGTTGTCGCTTGTATATCCCGGACAGCACAAATCCTTCACTGTCACTTAAGCCACATGTTGCAATTGCTGCCTCAGACTTCTTCATGCATGTGTAAATGAACTTGCATTAGCACTCATTTTAAAGAAGAGTGTAAAGAAGAGTCAGAGTTCCACACTATATTTAAGATCTCCATCTCTACTGCCAGGATAGGTTCTTGAATCTTCTAATCTTCCCTTCAGGCCAACCATTTCCTCTCTTTTCCCTGCAGTATATCCTATGACAGTGGAGACTGGCTGTGTCAGTCAGTCTTACTTCTGACTTCTTTTTCTTCTAATTCAGGGTACAGAGATCAGAAACAGGGGACACAAGTAAAGAGTGGGGCTTGTTTCAGAAGCATCTACTTTGTGTAGAAAATAATGTGAAACTATAATTTGGAGATTTGTGGGAGTATTCATGTCAGTGAAGACAGTAAAAGATGTCAAGAACAATGCTGCTATGCACTTCAGAAACCTGTTTCTAACTGTCAAAAGTTCATAACTTCCCATTCCTTCCTATTCAAGTGTATTTATTACTGTGTGCAGTATGACCATGTTTCAAAAAGAACTCAAGAAATCAAACTAAGGTTATTGACAGGCTGTTTATTTAGTAGAACCAGGCAACCAAAGTTTAAATCAGAAGCACACACAGGCAGCAGCATGAGGATGGCAAACCCAGTTCTCGCTTTGCTGCATCTCTGTAGGCTTCACCATGACGGAATGTGTGTTGTCAGCCACAAGGAACCAAAGTAGAAGAGTCTTTGCCTCTGTCTCAAGGCATCTGGAGGGTGACTCCGCCAAATTAAGAAGCAGTGACTGTCTCCAGCTGTATTCAAGCAGTGCAAGTGTCCAGCTCATAACTAGAGCTCATTTCTATTCATTCAGCATACCTTTTTTATTTTTCCTTGTCTTTGATCTCACCAGGTCCCGTCAAATGTTAAACTTCATGTGGAAAATTTTGCCACAGCTCTCAGAACTCTGAAAACCCTATTTATTTATTTATTTTAGCTTACAAAAATTTCTGCTTCAAAAAATCGTATTTTGCTCAAAAAGTCGTATTTTGCTCTTGTTTAGCTAATTACTGTGAGACTGGAGACAAGACTTATGTTTATTGCACTGAGACAGGTTTTGAACAGAATTTCTGTTGAGGCCAAAATAATTTTTTTTATGCTTCTCTTGTGATTGGTTTACACTATGATGTGGTGTGCAGTCCTGCTCCTACTTTCATGGCCTCAGCAATATTATATTTTCTTGAATGCTCAATTCACTGTTGTGCTCAGTGCTTTTCTCTGTGAGGGGACATGGAAGCTGATATGCCTGCAATAGTGTCATTTACACTAGCCAGAGTTCTGGATTTTACTTAACCCAAGGCATGTCATCTGCCAAGCAGAGATGAAATTTTAGGACACAACAGAGCAATTTAACCTCCCTATAAATTGCATGCGTATTTCTAATCTTGTGTATGGACTTTTAAGTGTTTTTCCTTTTCCCTGGGAAAAATGATTATAATAAAATATACTTTTCATATGAGGGATTTAATAGTGTGCTTTTCTCTGCGTCCCTGAATATGTTATCAAGTTGTTTTTTTTTTTCCATACTCTATCATAATGAGCGAAATCTTGTTCTTTAGAAGCAAAAAAAAATGTTTGCTTCCATCATTAGCTTTAAATTATTCACCACTGGAAATAACAACTGTATTTCAAACCTGGTACTTGAGTACTTGAGGCTTAATCTAAAGCATCTTTTTTTACAGTCTGTGATGATGTTTTTACTGGAACACCAGAGTCCTAATAACTATCAGACTTGCCATGCTTGCTTTGGGCTTATCATTAATGAGGACATACGTACATATCTTGTCTGTACTCTATTAGCAAGCAGTCAATTCATTGCAAGGGAAGACTGTGTAACTCTACAAGTTATGCAGAGGTGCCAGAATGAGCTGGCTTGCATTGCTGCCGTTTTCTGTGGCAGCTTCAGATCTTTTGGTGAACACAAGTAAAACCAGATGAGAATTTCTGGGATCATGACAGCAGTAGTGGAGTTGGGATATCAGTCTTTCTTATTTTACAAATTATTCCTCCAAGTTTGATAAATGTGGACTAATTTGTAAGATAGCACTAAATGGTGGTTTTTGAATTTCTTGGCTATAAATTGGAGGAAAAAAAAGTTTTTCGTATGTTCTAATCCTGATCCATTAGCCTGTCTTTTACACAAAACAGGTTTTAGCTTAGTTTTTGATTAGTCAAGTCTGTTTAAGATTTGAAAGAGAATTAAACTCCAGTTTGCCCTCTGTTCTTATATGACGTTTATATCTTATAGTCAGTTAATAACCTTGTGATGGAATTGACCCACTGAAATGTCTACTAAGCTTTTCTTTAACTTTTATCTGACTATCCCTTAAATTCTTTCCACCTAGGTGTAAAATTATAAGGAAATACTGATCATGTTATTATAAAGGCTGGCCAGAACTGGGTCAATAATTTTATAATGTTGCCAGAAGCCTGAGAAAATATGTCCACCTCTTTATTTTTAAGGAGGCAGATAATCATGTTTAGGTTCAATCATTGATATATAATTTGCATAAAGTTATTTACAAATTCTATAAGTTGTGGGAATGATACACTTAGAAAGTTTCCCAAATGTGTAAAGGATTCAAGCACTTGTATTCCTGAAAGACAATGAAAAAAATGAATTAACAGAAAGGGAAACTGACAGGAATTTTATTTAGGTAGACATCAATATTATGGATCCTCCATGTCAGAAAAGAAACATTTACAAAAATAATGCCAACTTGAATTACTTTTGTGCTCACCTGAATCATTTGAATTGAATTGAATTGAACTATGTCTCTAGAATCTCTGCTGCTGCTGAAAATGAAAACCTTGTGTGTTTTAAAATGTACAGAAATGGTCTACTTACTGATTTTTATTTGTGATTTCAAATTCTTTAAAAATATATATGGAAACATATTTGTAGTACAAAGCAATGACCGAAAAAATGATTCACACATAACTACTTAGCAACTTGACAGAGTACAGCAGTCCATAGTTATGCAATACATTTACCATACTTTTACATACATGACAATCGTGTTTTAGAACACAATGAAAATATAAATTTGAAAGTAATGGTGTCAATTCAGCATGTATTATTTGATAGGATGCAATATTATATCTACATGTAAATTTAATAAATAACACAGAAATATAAAAACTTAAATGCTAGCATAACCAGATGCCAGTACCCAGATGCTGAAGTCTCATTGCAATTCTGTGTAAAAATGGTGAAATACATACTTGCTTATATAAATAACTGAAAAAAGGTAAAATTTTCAATTCCTCTCACATAAATAGAAGCTAGAAAACAGCTCATAAAAATCTAATCAGCTCAACTTAATTCATTAAGAACACAGACAAGAAAATATTTGAACATTGGGTAAAGAAAGGCAGAAAATATGTCAGGGCAGGTAAGGGGCTTTTCAGTCTTACTAATATAGATACTAAATGATCTTTTGGCTGGAAGCTGAAGTTAGACTAATCCAAACTTGAAATAAGACTCAAAATCCTGATAGAGAAGACAATTAAACGCTCTAATGTCCTGGTAGGATGTAAGCAGAGTGGTTTGCATGGAACCTTTCAATTGAGATACTTTCAACATGATAGTGTTGAATAGTGCTTCTGCTAGAAATGCTGCCTGCATTTCCTGGCAGTATGATTGTGTTTTCCTGACAATATGAATGTTCATAGGTACCTAGACTTTGGTACTTATGAACAGGTTTCTCTTTTTTGGGTGCTTTTTACTACCCTCTGCAGCACAAATCACAAAATTCAAAGGAATAGTTTTCAGATTGTTACATTTTTAGGAGTTTAAATATCAGTCAAGAAATTATACCAATAGGCATTATAGACAAGAGATAACAAATTCACAGAATTTGCAAAGATGAGGAAGCAAGTGAGCTGACCAAATGCAGGTAGACACCTTCTCTAGAGAGAGCTGAAGAGCTCCCTAGATAAAGTCACTAAATCCACACTGTAGTTGAAATTCAAGATATTTAGCTTGCATAGAGACACTTGATTTTAGTTGTTTAGAGCCATGTACTTATTCCCATCTTTGGTAGGATCATAACACCTTTAATAACCTCACAGTGGAGGTAATCTTGTATCTTCTTTGACAGACATACTAAATGGTTCAGAATTTCAATAAAATGCAGGTTATTTGGTTTAGTGAAGATACAGCTACAGCTCTGAAATTTGCTGGTGTGCTGTACATTGGAGATGAAACTAAATGAATCTCCTCTGACTTTCAGTGTTATTGTGGTTGTTCAACTCCCAAATGATCTCTTTTATAAGAAAAGATTACTGGCCAGAAAAGAAGATAGAATTAAAGTTCATAACAGGTTTCTTTTATTTTATCGGACTACTGTTATTTAGAAGCACTGTATTACTGTCCTATTGCTAGACATGGTACTTTCTACTTCTAAAAACAGAGAGTTCCTTATCAGAATAAGTTTGTGTATAGCAGTGATCAGCTCTGAAGCTTAAAATAAATTTATTCCTAAAAGACAATTGTTGGAAATCTGCCCCAAGGAAGAAATTCTAGGGAGGAAAAATGGTTTCAAAAGTATTTGATGGTACTTAGCATGCATATAGGTTTTTGCATTTTCAAAGCACAGTTCCAACTTTAATAGTTATCATCAATTACATTGCAACTGGTAAAGTGGCAGTAGTGCAGGATACAAGAGCTCAAATAATGTATTTTCCATGAAACTCTGATGTCTAAGAACTGCAAACTTGTAATGGAAATGCATTTTGGAGGACAAATGGAGAGTCTAACCAAAATTTCTGAACATGCACACTTGTCTTGCTAGAATTGCTTCCAGAAAGTTGAAAGTTTCCCCTTAAATACTGTGCTCTTTTCCCTTGACCTACCTGCAGACTACTTGTATAAATAGTTCAAAATTACCCTTTTTCATCAGTGCTGAATGACATGAAAAAGGAAGGGAAATAGTAATGAAGTAGAAGAGAAATAGAGAAAAAAAGAGTAATGAGATGGGAGAAAGGAATGACAAGAATGAGAGAAAGAGAAAGGGAGACCATGACACAGAATCTCTGGACGGTTAATCAAGTAAAATTTTACTTAGTTTACAGTCACTGTAAGGTCATCGTAAAGCATCAGATATATAACACAATGAAAGGCAAGAACTGCTGACACTCTCAACAAGTAAATATTATATTAAATAAATATAACTAAGAGTCTTATTTTTTTTCCCTAAAGATACATGTTTTATTAAAGATACTTTATTTGGGACAGAGAGGGAAACCTGATAAATTATTAAGGTAAAAAGACTTTTAGGAACTGAGAGTCCTCACTCTGAGGAAGTTCCAAGAATGAGAATGGCTTCAAGTCCAGGGATTCAGGTCTTAATCTGGGTCTCTTGATCTCAATGAACTTAGGATGGAACTTAAATTAGAAAGCTTTTATTTTTACAGAAATTGGGCACTGCTATCTCTGTTCTGTTTGAGATAGTATGTGATTAAATTAAACATTATTATAAAAATTAAATCCAGCAATTATTTTGAGGTCTGAATTTGTTTTAGGGGTAAAAGGATATACAACTTTTGTTTCACGGATCCATATTTTTTACCATTTAATTTTGAATTAAAGTGATCCTGCTCAGTTAAAAAAAATAATAACATAAAATCTTTCAGGTAGGACTTTGCCTGCCTTGGTGTCTTTCTGCCAATGCATTCCTGAGTCAGTTGGCCTCTTTTTTTTAGAGTAATTTCACTCTTGCTGGCTGCTGGCCGAAAGAACTACAGTAAAAAGGAAGATGGTGAAAACAGCATCTGTTAAATATACATGTTAAACAAACAGAGGAGAAGAGGAGAAAGGTTATTTGCGTCGTTTGCAATCATCATACACGTCCTTGCCACAAAAGCAGGTAGAGCACTTTCAAACAGAAGTGCGTTTTCAGAGTTACCACTAGCCCTTTCATTTCCGTGGGGGGTTCATTCAAAAAGGCACACTCTGCAAGACCGAGGAGAAAAAGCTTCGATTAGGACTGTACACTATGTGACTAAAGGATTTGTTAACCTTAGCGCTTCAAAGCATTCTTGAAAATAAGATTCAAATGGGCTCTTTCTTTTGTGGTTCTGTAGTGATAAACGAGTTCTCCATGCACCAATGCTCATGATTACTACCCCTCCAATGTAGTGACTCTGGATGAACGTTAGATCAGTCTAAGTAATGTCCAGCACATTTCATCCATACTAAATAATATATGTCATGGCAGGTCTTTCCATTTTGCATAGGAAAGAGCTGCAAGTCTAGTCATGGCTTTTTTTTTTCCAGTTATAATATCAATCTCCAGGTGCTGCTAAGAACACGTAAGCACTTTCCAGCAAAGAAAAGAGAGAGAAGCCCGATAGGTAATCATTTAGAAAAAAAAAAGAAAGAAAGAAAAGAAAAGAAAAAAGGAGAGTGAGGATTAAAAGTTAGAAAGGAGCTAGAGAAAGATTTGCTTTAACGTTCACTTATTAGATGTACTTTAAAACCCTTATGCCTGAATCTCTCCAAGAAGCTTACTATCTAATGATTAGTGTATGAATTAGTGATATAATTCATGACATGCCCTTAGGATCAATACTTTTAAAAATGCCTGTGGGTAACATCACTCACATGATTCATCTGAATATAGCAAGTGGGACTATTCAAATACTTAAAGTTATTCACAGACATAACTTAAAAGACTCTTTATTGTTCATTCTTTATTGAGTGAAATACCCATTTTGCCATTGGAGCCAAACGAATACATTATTTTTAGGTTTCTCTGATGTTGAAAACAGTATATCATTAGTAGGATTAGGTTTAAGTGCTCCTCTCTCTCTATGTATTTTTTTCTTTCTTTTCTCCTTCATACAAGAAAAACTTCCAAAATGTATTCTTCCTGAAGATTGAACTCCTTCCATAAAGGGCACTGGACAATTCTCTTCTTCTGAGTTCATATAAGTAGTAACTTTTACATCTTGTGTATGATAGATAGCTCTTGCTCCTAGTGGCTTATTTCTTGACTCAGGACTTTGTACCCTACTGCCTTCTTTTCCTCATTCAGAAATGATTTGTCCCCTGATTAAAGTCTAATAATTTAAAGCATTACTTCTGCTGGTGGGTATTTGCTAGGCAAAAGGTTATTTGCCAAGGAATTATTTATAGCCCTTGGATAGCATATCTTTGTCCATCTGTCTGAGTGACTGTTTACTTATCCCATCCTATTCTCTTCATAAAAAGCTTAGTTCATGGCTATGCACATTTTAAGTCCTAGATTGGCTCCATCAGTACTCTTTCTAGGAAAACAAAATTTTACTTTGAAATAAACATACACACAACATCTAGGAAATATTTCTGTCTGTCTTTTAAAAGTAAATATCATAACTTTCTTGTATTCATCTTAATAACAGAATTTACTAGAGTTTGTTTAATGTCATTAGTGTTCCTAAATTTGCATCACTATTCAAAAAAAGTTATAAAATAGAAACCTATAGGTAACGATAGAGTTAAAATAATGATTAGGTAAGGAAGTAAGGATCCAAATTCTACAGACTATCAGGAAGGGGATTATAGTTTCTGGAGAAATAATTTAGGTGAACTAAGCTGGAGCACACTAGATTTTAACATGAGTCTTAATCAGCAGACACCAGAAAAGGACAGTATAGACAGAGCCAGAGTACTTGAAAGATGATAGATGATGCGGTCAAGCCACATTACTTCTCTTTGCCAGGGAAGAAGAACTGGGAAGAGAGTTCAAAAAATCTTCAGAAAAGTTTTATACAGGCACATACCAGTTGTGATTTTATTGATATTGGCTTAGAAACTTGAAAGAAAAACATTGTGCAGGGTTTTATAAGTATGTGTGTTTTTAAGACAATATTTCTGTATTGTTGCAAATCTATAGGATCCCAAGTAACCAAAAATGTGACAGGCACCAAAAGCAGGGTTAGGTCTGTATTATCAATGTTGCTGGTAAAGATGCTGCCCAGTGATACAGCTTAAGAACAGAGTCACCACTTTGATTGCATTCAAAATGAAGCCAAGGCTGCTAGGATTTTTTTGCCTGAGGTGTTCCTCCAAGACAAGAAAGAACTGGCCTGAGATGTCACTTTCACTGCAACTGTCAAAAGTATTCTGTATTTGATAGTGGCTCTTAAAAACATTACATTAAATATTGAGTAAAATACACTGAAAGGAATGGCAGGAAACCAACTCAAGACATACTAGTCAAACCTGAGAAGGGAAACAGAGACTAAAGGAGGGTAATCGATTTTACCAGGCTACAATATGTCATATCCCAGATGGGAATAGAACCAAAATCTTCTGGCAGCTGCTTTGGGTATTAAACTCTTCTGTTTAACAAACTCAAAATATGTTGGCATTCCCCATTTCTGCATACCTTCACTTTGGTTCTCTAGAGTAGCAATGAACATCAGTACAGTATATAAACCTTCTCGATTATTAATACATACTGCAATAGATTGTCCCTAACATTAAATCAGTTATGCCAACTGAAGAATAGTAAATATGCTCTCCAGCTTCAGAGCAGGCAGAAAAATCCATGGTTTGATTCAGTTTGGATTTCAGTGATCTTTGCTCCTGCCTGGTGTCTCTAATTGACAGCTTCCTCACACAAGCTGGGAATGGCAATATGAGCCCAGGCTTTAGCTTTAAATTATATTTTTAAACCTTCCCAAAGTTACAGAGAGATGATTTATTCTAAAAGAAATTCTGATAAACTCTCTCAGTGGAAATGAGGGAAAGCATCATAATGGAAACAGCATCAGTAATAACTGTGATGCAAGTAGAAGGATCACTCTCTGAGGACTGGCAAGCAGATACAACTGGAGTAGAAGGGAGCAGGCTTTCTCAACGAGTATTTAAAGTGTAGGGAAGCAAGAAGCTGTGATTTCAACTGGAACTGCAGAGAGAATTGCACTGTCAGTAGGTACAACATAACTGTTCAGCTGGGATTTTAACAAGGGCATCCGTTTCAGCTGGCCAGGGCTTAGGTGTCTGTTTCTTTCTCCATTTGTTCCACAGAAATGTCTGGCAGGACAGGACAGGAAGAGCTGCAAAATTCTTGAGCCAAGTAGAAGAGCCAGGGTGCACCCTATCTTTGCACGGAGGCTTCAAGGGGGAGTGAATCGTACAGGCCACCATTGTTTCCTTTTTTTTTTTTTGGTGGACAGCAGCACTTCTTTATGAAGCATTTTGGGGTACTTCACAATAAAATTCTCAATAAAAATGTAAATGATTATTATTGTAAAAACATGCTACCCCCTATGTCATACAACACATTCTCAGGATCAACATTCTTTAAAAATGGCTTTTGAAGAGAATTACATGACAATTCTACTCGGAAGAATTTGCATGGAATTTAAACTGAATTATTTTGCATCAAATGACATTACATATGTAGTCCTTTACCAAGATTACTTGGTATAAGTAACATTAGTTACTTAATATTAGTTAAACTTACCCACAGAAGGGTTCCTGGAAAAAAAAGGAATACTCTTTCCCCCCTACACTATTTCTTAGTTCTTCCCTCTCGAAGTCCTGTAATGCTTCAGTCACCTATTGAGCTTGAAGCTAAGGCTTTTTTTTTTGCTAGCTCCATCTAATGTGTGAAAGCCTAAAGAGGCTGCTTGAAGTTAGTGTAGGATATTCCACCCACTGAGATGAGCACCCAGGAAAATAAATAGCATTCACAGCATGAGATATTTGCCTCACTAAGTTTGAATTTAGCTTCCCTCTGAGGCAGTGAATTAGCAATATCTTGCCCAGTTAGTTCATCTGTTGAAGTATTTTTTGTTGCACTTTTTCCTTCTAAAAGCAACAACATTGTTTCAGGTGTCTGGATCAAACTTTCAGGTAAATGTGCTGCAGATGAACTGTGACATCCTTCAAAAGAGAAATCCTCTACTGATGAACTAATGGCAGCTGAGATGGATCATTTTTAGGAGAGCCTAAAATACACAACAGCTGGCCTATCACAGCTCCCACAAGGCTCCATGGTGACTTTTACCCCTTGGTTTCACAAGTTTAAACAGTGGCATTTCTTACAAAAAACTCTATGTCTTTGTTTTATTGTGCCCGTCTAGTTACATAAGTACTCTGCTTAAATTTTCTTCTGTGGGACCTGTGCGAGATACAATATGTCTCTCTGTTCAAAGAACCCTACTCAAAGTTTAGTACAAGTTTAGGAATTTTAGTACAAATTTTTCTCTGGCAACTTTGCATTAGTCCATCTATACCACTGCCATTGTGAGCAGAAATTCTTCACATCAGCAGACCCCAGAAAATAGATTCATAATGTTTTACACTTCACTAGCGACATGACACCCCATTCAGGGATTTATCATACTGATGACACATCTTATTAGAGAGGTTCACTCATGAACCAGCTCCCTTTCCATTTGTGATCACACAGCATCTAACTGGCAACTGTAGTGATTGCAATATTAGACAAATATTTAGAGTTTTTAGAGTTTTTTACTGCTACTTGCCATCTGGATCCAAGGTCAAGAGACAACAACATACAGCCCATTGTCTCTCTATAATAGCTGACAAGTGATTTGTAGACCACCACTAGTTCATGTGGCACAGTTTGAGACCTCTGATTAAAAAAAAAAACAGGAGAGGACAATTATAATTAAAATATTGTATTCCAAAATAGGAGACTCCATAGAGTTCATTAATCAAAAGGGAAGTAAGTGTCATAATCAAGGTTGTGTCTAGGACAGAAGTTTTGCATCTAGAGAGCTCACGTTCTACATTTATTTAAATGTTGGCCTCTCTCAAATTGCCCAAATTTTAAACTTCTATCAACTCCACAAATCTGTCAGTGAGTGATGATTTTATTTTGCTAGTAAGAGATAGTAACTTTTCCGGCCACCCTGCGAAATAATAACTTGTTTAAATATAGGCACCTTTTGCCTCTTTTCATATGTCAGTGTATTGGAAATATCCTGATGGTGCTGGTAGATAAACTGCAAAGCCAAAGCAAAGTGTACTCTTCTATCGAAGCAACAAGAAAAAAGAAGGTTATGTTTGGGCTCTATAACAACTAATGAGAAGGCAAATAAATTCCCCTCTCCAGTCTCTAGCAATTATATTGCATATAAAATGAGGTTTTTGTTTTGTTTTGTTTGTTTGTTTTTCTTTTTCCTATCCCTGTAGGAAAAAAACTGTTCTTCTTCTTGAAAGAAGACCTTGCTCCATAGTCATATATCTTTGAAGAAAGACAGACTGGTACCTGGGGATGTCATTACTTTGAGATAATTACTTAGGAAAGTTAGTTTTAAAGTTAAAATGTCCGGCAAAGAAAGAACATGACCTAGGTACCTGTTGTTTTGTGGATGACTGATTTATCTGGCTGGGGACATGAAGTTGAACACAAAAAGACTCAAGTAAAATATGTTTTCTTTGTCTCTGTTCCCCAAGGACCCACCAAAGAATCACAAACCTAATGAAAGGAACATAAAAACAGCCATATAGAGTTTAAACCTAGGAACTAGCTAGCCCAGTGCCTGTCTCCTAAAGCAGGCAAGAGTATGCAAGATGGAGAAGAAGATCATAATTCAGCTCCTGGCGTATCAGCATGAGGTTGAAGCTAGACACTGGGCTCATCACAGGGTAAGTGAAAATGCAGTTCAGTCTGGCACATGCACAGGAACTCCTGCAGATCCTGACAGACCAAAGTGCTCTGGGAAGTGCAGGGGAAAGTCAAGTCTTCTGGGCAGTTAAAATGTAAATGCATCACCACACGTATGGACTGCTACCTAGATACATGAAACATGAGGCCCTTTGGAGGTCTACAGCTCCAGAAAAGGATCAATCTGAGGCCATCTCCAAGCAGCTTCTAACTGTGCTGTTTCTTTGCCAAAGGGGAAAACAGCAAAGACATTCCTTGGATAAGAATGGGTGAGCAATTTGACTTGCTGGAAATGAAATTAATCTCAGGATATTTACATTGTGCTTTTGCTGTGGCTGAGCAGTGTAATCACTCATCTCTTAAAAGAAAAGCAGCAGACAATAACTGACGCTGAAGGAATCCAGTGCCAGAACAGGACGAACTTCAAGAATGCTTCTGAGATCTGTCTGCATCCATTTCCGTGCAGGAGCCAAACAGATACTGCCATTGCTTCATGCTCTCATTTTTCCACACAAAGTAAACCCAAGCATGCAAAATGGGAAGCAGTCACTGTGTGATGCCAGCCCAGATTCCAGCCCGGACAACTAAAGGCCAGAGTTGAAGAGCATCTACTGTTTCAAAATACAGAAAGACCCAGAAAGACTCAATTATTTGCAGTTTCTAAGCAGTAAATATTGGTGGCCAAAAAAAAAATCAGAAGAGTATAAATATTGATAATGATTACAGATTTTAAAAAAAACATTAGAGCAAATGATTCTTTCAAAAACTGACAAAATATTTCAAAATGTAATTTCTACTTTTTTTCAATTCATAATAAAGTTTTCTATTTTTATTCTTCCATGAAAAGTCATCTGAATTTGAAGGAAATACAGAAGTAAAACCCATTTCTTTTTCTTAATTGCTAACTACTTTAAAAATTGCCTCTGATTATTTTTTACTTTGATTTGATCACTGAATCAAAAAACCCTTATTGTTTTCCTAGTTACATTAATGAGCTCTAGCTCAATAATTTAACATTTAAATCACAGCTTTTTCATTAGTTTCTCAGGATGCTAGAAAACATTTATTTCTTACGCTTCCAAATCTTAAAAAGCAAGACTTTGTTTTTATGATGCAATCAAAATTTTAGTTATTTTCTCAAGTACATCTCTGTGTAGTATATGGAATGGGAAATATTAGCAGGAAATTGATTTGACAGATACTAATGTCGCTTGACCACCAATTCAGTAAATTACACCTGATGTTATCATAATGGACACAAACAGTACCAGGCCTGTAGTAAACTGAGAGCACCCAAAGAGATCTAATTAGGACAGCAACGCACAGTGAAATAATGCAGTTTAAAATTTATTAGAGGATTAGGACATTGATCAGAAAATCACTTAAGAACTCTACTGGCTGGCTGGGTCTGCACACACTATTACAAATAATCATGTATTCAAATAGTTTGAAAAAGTTAGGCTGAAATATATCCAATTATTTTAAAAAATGTAAATTTTAAAAATATTTTTTAAAAATACTTCTTTTCTGAATGCTTACAGGTGACATTTTAAGAAAACTTATATTTCTGTTTCCCACTCAAATTTCCTGAGACTTGGTAAAACTCTTCACTTTTCTTTCTTTTCCTTGTAGGGTGAAAGAAAAAAAAGGTAAAAGTTTTTGGTTTGTTTCTGTACCACTCCTTGAAGTATTCTCCTAAAGATATACTATAAAAAAATCCATCATTGAGGAGCACAGTGCACAGTGGTTGGTACTGGTGATAAAAATTACATCTTTAAAAAACAGAAGATAGACACCATTACTGTGGGATCTTTAAGAGCAAGGAAGCAGAAATGAGCTTTCAGAATAGAAGGTATATATATATTTATATATATATATATATATATATATATATAAAATGTTTCTGGTGTTCAGTAATTGTGCATTTACTTTTTCTTTCTCCCTCTCTCTTTTTTATAGACAGGGCTCAAGAAAGTTTTTGCAAGCTATGATTACTTTAGTCTAACGTGCTAATGACTGGCATCCTCGGCATTTCTGCAGCGTTGAAGCACTTTCAAAATTCCATCCACATACATCCTCACAGTGATAAAAGAGAAACTCTGTGAAAAGTATGAAGAAAGGGACCAAACCTTTAGCTTCATATGGGGTATTATTTTTTGTTGTTTTTGCTACAAAGCTGTAATTGGCCTAGTGAGATCTGATAAATGTCTTATTATAAACTTGAACATCAACCGATGGTGAAAAAAAATATGATGGAACTTGTGACTGAGAGAAAAGTAAAAGGGTATAAATGACTGGCAGTTCCCATTTCTTTACAAGTGTTACATTTCAGTCCCCTGCCACTACCACATGTTTCCTGTTCACAGATAATTTGTACAACATATTTTATCATTCAGTTTTAGACACAGTTGAAAGGCTTTTGCCTAAGGCTTGGAACACT
The DNA here is from genome assembly GCA_032353885.1 of Nothura maculosa. Classification (NCBI taxonomy): domain Eukaryota; kingdom Metazoa; phylum Chordata; class Aves; order Tinamiformes; family Tinamidae; genus Nothura; species Nothura maculosa. The sequence continues at coordinate 3,819,361 of JAUBOD010000537.1, forward strand.
TTGAAAATTGTATACCATTTGCAAAGCTTTCTTCTGCTTCACTGTGCAATTAGGTGACTGCCTTTCTGCAGACACTGGATTTATCATATATGGAATTGGTTTTTTTTCACCAAGGTGAACTGGGAACAAAAATGCAAGTAGTTTTTTCAGTAACCCACAGACAAGGGATTAGTGTGCTGGCACAAAGCTTGCCGGCTGCCTGTCAGCCCTGAACTGGATGCAGTTTTCTCACAGAAGGACCATTGTGAGCCACAAAGTTTGATACAAAAATAAATTGACCCTCTCAGCGTTTACATTTCACGTTTGCGTTTCTAACTTTTAAGATGCAACAAAGGAATCTGATTGGAATATATTCTTTCTAGGTTGCTAGTACAATTGTTTATTATATTGCTGCTTATTTTCTTGCTTCCCTTGCCCCCGTTCCCACTCCACCTCCTGCTCAATCTTGCCTAAACTTTGCTCTCTGTTAAAGAAGTGTGAAGATACTGATGTGCTAAGAGCTTCCCCTGCTGGAAGTTCCTAGCAAAAGGTGCCGTAGCCAAGTACGGATGGATCTGGGACTAGCTCCCAGTTCAGCTAATTTATGTGCTCAGTTCCCATCGAACAGAGAGTACATAATGTGACTTGAGATGCTGATTAAATTTCATGTGTATTTCTATGTTCTAAATAAACCAAATTTTAAAGTCAGATTTAAGAGATGGTAGTTTATAACCCTCATTATAGCTGTTTGTATTTTTCCACTGAATTATGCGAAGGAAAGGGAGAAAAAATCAGCCCTTTTGTATAATGGATGCATGTGCTTTTACAAGGTCATATTTCCTTTGAGTAGAGGACAGACCATAATTCTTAAAAATTAAATTTTATGTATTAGAAAGATATCATTGCTAAATGAAGATGGACTTGTGCATTTATATCCTACCTGTGAAAGCAGCAAGAGTTTCATATCCTACCCGAGAAAGAGCTAGTGCATGTGAGGTCCAAGGAAAGCTGATGCAATCCCACCAAAAGAATGGAGTGTTTCCTCAGACTGCAAAGTCTCCTCCAAGCAATGTCTACCAAACTGTCAGTTGTTTCTGAAAACGTAGAAAAGCTGTCCTTTTAGAGGCAAAAGAATAGAACTTTAATCTAATTTTTTAGGTATCTGTAATGTAAATATCTGACCAAATTCCAAAGCTGCTTAAAGGCTACTGGTAGGTAAAATTTTATAATTTAAATAGCATTAGTACAATTCTCATACTTCTTCCACTGTGTTGGAAATATGGGCACTTCTACTCAGACAATATAACCAGGTTGGCAGGAGTGTCTTGACTATTGAATAGTCTCCTGTATTGCCTAGGACAGCAATGCAGAATTTGAGCAAACTCTTTCCACGCTCCCTTCCATCTCTTCTGATCTTACCTAGTTAGATAGATTGATAAATCTTCTGGGGCATGACCTCAATGTCCCTGTATGTTTTGCAGATGCTCCACTTTGAAGGAGATGGGATGGTGGCCGAGTTAGCATGGCAATGCATCCACCTTGATGTGCCTAGCTTGGCAGCAGCGTTGTGGCAATTTAAGAGCTTACTCAGAAATCTCTCCTCTGACAAAATTTCCCTTCCCCTGCCTGAAGCATAGGGCTCATCTGGGGACATATGTTACATCCCACTAGATGCAACTACGAGATTTGGCTTTTGGAGCAGGATAAAATAAATGTTGCCTTCTCCAGCTGCAGCCCAATGGAGGCCGCATCTAAGCAGAGATGGCTTTCTGTGTGCATGAATCCGTGAATATTTGGAGAGCTCTGGAGCTATCACCATCTGTACACATGGAGATACACAAGTATATGGAAAGCTTCCAAAAGGAGTTCCCTTTCAATCCCCATAAAATCTCCTAGACCCTGCCAGCAACTTGAGCTCAGTGCCAGAGGAGCAAAGGATTTCCTTCAAATTCTCTACCTGGCTTAATTTAATTTGCAGCTTGGTAGCAGTTCCAATGACACTAGGAAAAGAAAAATGAAAAAAAAAAATCCCATTGGATCATGGGATTTCCCAATTTAAAAGTAAAGATAAAGCCAGACTAACTCCTTCTTTCAGTAGTGTTCTTTCTGCTTTATCCTGAATGAGAAATATGGTTTGCCAATGCAGTAGAAATAATACTATAAACACTATAATATAAATAAATATTATAAATATTATAAAATAATATAAATATAATATAAATAAAATACACTATAAACAATGACAAGAAAAAAACCAAGAAATATATTTTGCATACATATTAGATGCAACTCTAAACACAAATGATCCTATTCAATAAAATAGGAGGGAAGTTTCTCTTTTAACTGAGGAGCTGCTGGTTTTTTTTTTAATTCCTTTCACAGTTGTGCCACTTAGAAAAGCACAAAGCATTTCTGTTTATATATTATGAGCAAGTACTCTATAAGTAGAGTTTTCTCTTTGGTACAAATTAGATACATGATAATTTCCTTGACTAGTTTCTCACTGTAATTCATCAACAATGACTCATTTCAAATCTCCAGAAGGCAGTGGCACAAATACTCCATATGTACTAGAATATCTTTAACTTTTCCAATATCAGCTCATCTACTATAAGCTTCATTCCATTTTATTCAGAGTGGCCAGGTAAGTGTAGGCTCATGTTCTATGTAACAGTGCTGAAAAATCTTTTTTTCTCATGTAGACCCTGAACAATAAGTGTAGTAATGCTGTAATACAGAACACCTCTACATTTATATGAATTCTTAATAGTTTATCCTAGATGGCATTTCCAAACTACAATGCTTGCACCTACTTGTATATTAGAACTATGTTATAACCTAGATACTTCCCTTCTACTAAAGAAAAAACTAATAAGACATCTCCATTCTGAAAACCAAGGAATTTGGTTGGATCCTGATTCAACAAATTTATTTTTCAGAAGGACTGTAATACCCTAACAATATTGCTAAGGAAGATGTGTTAACCAGATCCATTAATTCCTCAAAAAAAGTTTATTCCTGAGTGGAAATATACCTATTTAAACCAGGATACTTTATTCCACAATCAAAAAAAAAAAAAAAAGGAAAGGAAAAAGAAAGTTCATTTCTGAAGGAATATCCTACGTTACGTAGTCTAGTAATAAATAATTCTGCTGCATATATTTGTTTGTTTATCCCATTTTCCTGTTTTATGTAGAACAAAATTAAATGTGATAGTTTTCAATTTCTTCGGAATTATTGATCATTTTCGTAGAATGGTGCCTCTTTACTCAACATTGTGTGAAGTACAGTACTAACTTCCAGAAGCTGACATCTGTGGTTCCTCTTTTTTTTTCACAATACTACGAAGTATATAGTGTAAATGTAAATATTAAGCGATATATTTGCTATAAAGAGTAGACAAGTAGGCAAATGTACTCAGAACTGGTTATTTAAACTATTAAGACTATGAATAACACAAGTTATATTTAAGTTCTTCATGTACTTATAGAGAACTCTTGTTTGTATGCTTTTATAATTATTTGCATTTGCTTGAAATGTTCACATAGGAATTCTAAAATGAGTTTCTACCTTGCTGATGCATGAATATTTAAAGACAAAAGCTATAAATACTGTTATTGCTTTATTATTATTATTATTATTATTAATGCATAGCTATTAATAATGTATTATTCAAAGGGTACTCTTTGGTCACAATATATATAGGACCTGACACAGCAACAGGTTGTAAAATACCTAATAAGAGTATAGAGACAGGGCAAAAATCAAAACAGTTCATTGAGAGCTAGATTATAAACATGTTGACAGACTCGTCATTTCTTATACATCTATGGCTGATCTAAATCTAGGCCCTGATGCCAAGTTAGATAGTTCCAAGGCTGGAATATAGAAAATAAAATGTAAACTATTTAAATATACATGTAGGGAAAAAAAAAGAAGCTATTTGACCATGCATTTTATACAACTGAAAATAATTAGTGGCAGCAATAGGGAACTTTATAAGAGATAAGAATCGAGTGTCTCAGGCACGCTTCAGAGCTATTTGCTTCTAGTTCCTTCACCTGCAGGAAACAGGCTGTGAGTTTATGTTTTAAAAACATAAGCATCTTAGAGCCATATGTGAAACCAGTGATAAAAAACTCTTGTGTTTGCAGAGAAGTTTTCTTCTGTGTGCCTCTGCAGCTGCCTATTTTGGGATTCTAGCCTATATTGATCACAATAAAACACATTTGGGGATTTAAATATTAATCTAACTTCCAGTTTTAATTTCAAGAAATAGTTAATGGGGGAATTGCCTCACCTCCAGGTGCAATATTAGTTCAATCTCCAAAGTAGAAAGTTCTGAATGAGCCACCAGCCCTGTGGCTGTTAACACTGGACTGCAGAGACCGGCATGCAGTCTCTCTGAGCAGACCTTCACCTCTCTAAACATTCCCAGCTCAGAGCTATAGTTGCTCTGCTTCGACTTGTGTGCAATAGTCTTCATAGTAATACAAAATATATAGCAAGGTCATCCCCCCCCCTCAAAAAAAATACCTAGAACTTCTTTTTTGTTTTGTTTTGAATTGTTGCTTTTTGGCCAACCCTACCAAATTGTGTTGAAATAGTCATGGGTAGACTGAAATTTTCCAGCTTTCAAGTAAAAATTTGATTTCTACTATTACTATCTACATTCCTTAATGTTAGAAGATTTGATTTAAATTCTAATATCATTAGATAATTACTCTGGAAGAAACAAAATTGATACTGGTTCAAAGCTGTCTGAACCACCACCTCTGCTGCCTCCCGCTGCCTCCCAAAGGCTTGTGGGAGGTAAGAAATGACAGTAGCTGAGCCACTAGCATAAATTCAAGCAGCTCTTGGGCTAATGGAGATGAGAAAGCTCAGATTAAGCCATAGCTTCAGAAAAATTATAACAGCCTCCCTTTTTGCATCTTTGATTTAGCCAGGTATGCAGAGTTTGTCTTTTTGAACATCTTTCTAGCATATGTCTTTTGTGGCATCTTTGAACATAGGGAAATTGAGCTCACCCTGTATAAAGCATTTGTTTGGTCTTCCAAATAATCCTATACCATAAATACTTCAGATCTGACATAGAAATTTGGCATGAAAATAGCCTTTATTGCAAAGCAGAACATAAGCTTTTCTGGATAAATCGATATGAGTAAGTTGTTGACTGGCATCATGCAGTATATTTTTTTTTTCGGTAAGTTGATGCACACGATGAAGCAATGTGCAAGCAACAGTTAAGTAGAATAAAATGAAAAAGATCATTAAATGTTGCGTCTTTTAAATGTAATATATGCTCTTTTGTGTGAGCCAGAAATAGTTTGTGAAAATCATTTCTATACAAACTGAAGAGTAAACTGCTTTTAGAGCATACTTTTTATATAGCTTAAATATGCACTCTATGTCCAAAAGTGAACTTCACTGTTTTGTAGAAGAGATCTTAACATAGTTGAAGCTACATAACATTAAGAGGATCCTAGGTATGGCTAGTGAGGCTGAGCAAATAGACAGTTCTTCAGGGCTCATGGTGGGGGAAGAAAAGTGACATATCCATTTTCTGAGAAATTATTAAAATATATATTTTTTGGAAGAAGCTATTTAGGCCACTGCATCAAAATAAGGAAATTAGATAAAGTACCAGCAGCTGATATTTCCTAGGCCTGTTTGTCCACTGCGACATAACTCTGGAGTGGATGGTGTGTAACAGAAATCAGACTAATGAAAGTAGTTTTCTTACAAATCTGTGTCTTTTACCACTTGAAGGCTCTGTCTGGAATAATTCCAGCTTTACCCCATAATCTCTGCGATACTACCCCAGACAAGGCACATTAAAGCTTCTAGCTAGTATATCATTGCTGATATGCTTCAAGCTGCTGCAAAATGGGATATATGAATTGAACTCTCCCTGCCCTACTCCTACATGAG
>JAUBOD010000537.1:3848189-3859704 GCA_032353885.1 Nothura maculosa
ATGCTCTCTGAAAACAATTGGAGAAAGCAGAGTAGCACTGAACTGGCATGGTCCAGAGGATAGAGAGGGAGTGAGAGGTTTGCATTATATGAATACCTTCAGATTGAAATATCTCATGACAAAGGGCACTATTATTTGATGTTCTATTAGTCAGAAAGGTTTTTTGTTACAGGCAAAATAAATAAGCCTAAATATTGCATGCTCCCAATATTGAATGCTTGATTGCATGTTGGGAGTATGTTTGCTAGTATTTTGGAAGGCAGCCTTTTCACCAGGATTTCAAGACAACCTCCTGACATCTTAAGGAACATAATGACCCTTTGGATGCTAAACAAGCAGGATAAAAATAGACATTGAAAATGCATAAGGTACAAGTAATACACATCATCCTTCACAGCCCAAATCTGCCGCCCTTCAGAAAATGAAGTTTTGTCATTTTATCTTCTCTTACTGCGAAAAATTTTACTTCCTACCTCAACTGTCCTGTGAGCTGAGGTGCTTCAAATCATTTAAACTTTGTGATCATTTTCTTTAAGAAGCCATTTGCTGTCAGTGAATAATATCAGATACTGCTTTTAGACTTCTTTATGCATATCTGCTAGCTATTGCATTATCAAAAGACTTAGACAGTATTGTTAATTTGTCCCCTAAAACATATGCCATGGATTTACACTGATCCTGATGGGTTTGACAGTAAAATCTACTCCTGGGACAGTCTTCTTAATCCGTGTTCTCAAACAAACCTGAGGGCAAAGACTGAATGATAGTAAGCTGTTGAATGTGATAATAAATAACAAACAAAAGGAAAGGAGATATATCTATGGAACAATTTGGCAGTGTGTTTAAAAGCCTTTGCTTTGATTTTCACACTTTTTTTTGATAAAATTACTGTTAGATGAAGAATTTTCTTAGTGAGAGTTTAGGAAGTTGTTTTATTTTCAGCTGAAACTTTAATTTTACAGTGGCCAGGGAGCTTATTACAGAGAGTACAAATTCAGAAGCAGAATTAGACTTTGGGTCTAAATACACAAAAATATGTAGTCATTATGATTAACAGTCAGTTCAGTTGCCACTCTCTTCTGCGTCAAAATATCAAGACTATCATAATTGCTATTGCATTTTAACATAATTTATAAGTTTGAATATTTGCTATATGTTAATAGTAAATATTGTGGAGGGATAATAGCAACTCATGTGCCACTTATGGGTCTCTATAACTGACTTCATTAAGTGCTCAATCTCCCCCCACTTAGCTTCCATGTAAAAAAGCTAGACAATATTCCACTAGCAAAAGTAAAACTCAGTTTAACTTGGCTGTGCAGGAAAGAAAGGGTAGGCAATACAATGGAGTTTCCTTAAAGAGACATCTTTCCTGAAGAATCATAGAATCATAGAATGCTTAAGGTTGGAAGGGACCTTAGAGGTCATCTAGTCCAGGCCCTCTGCTCACGCAGGGTCATCCAGAGCACATGGCACAGGGCTGCATCCAAGCAAGTTTTAAAGATCTCCAAAGAAGGAGACTCCACAACTTCTGTGGTCGGCCTGTTCCAGTGCTCTGTCACCCTTACAGTCAAGAAATGTTTCCTTAAGTTCCTGTGGAACTTTTGGTACCTCAGCTTGTGGCTGTTTCCTCTAGTCCTATCGCTGTCCACCACTGAAAAGAGGCCGTCCCCTCCTCCTCACTCCCTCCCTTGAGGTATTTATAAACACTGATCAGGTCCCCCCTCAGCCTTCTCTTCTCCAGGCTGAACAGGCCCAGCTCTCTCAGCCTTGCGTCATAGGGCAGATGTTCCAGGCCTCTTATCATCCTGGTAGCTCTGCACTGGAGTCTCCCGCAGCTCCACATCTCTCCTGTACTGGGGAGCCCAGAACTGAGCACAGTACTCCAGGTGTGGCCTTACCAGGGATAGGGGGACAATCACCTCTCTCGACCTTCTCTTAAGAGATGCTCTTCTTAATGCACCCCAGGATCCCATTGGCCTTCTCGGCCACCAGAGCACACTGCTGCACCAGTCCACTCATCTGAAAACTGTTTTTTCTTGATTTTTTTAACATCATATCTACCTAATTTTCTTTGTTGATGTTACGCAGCTTTATAAGTGCTGTAGAGAGACAGCTGGTATCACATGAAGAACAGAAGCACAGAGGTGAAGGGATACACTAAGATGCTTCACTGGGCCAGAGATAAACCCATTCCTATCCCTTCAGCCACATGACTCCCATATTCAACAGTGTTCAGAAAAGTGAAAGTTAAACTAGCAAAACTTTCAAGCTTGTGGACTAAAATGTCAGTGGCAGCACTCTAGCAAGATGGGATAACTACGAGTATAAATGATGACAGAGCTGCTGTAACGTTCTCAAAGACAGCTGTAGGAGTTAGACATATCTGAGAACTTCATAATTTTTGCCCATTTTACTGACCACTGAACACCCTACTGAAAACCCCTATGAAATTTAGAATCTTCAACTGCAGTTATATTTATGCTTCATCACCAAGAAGTTTCTCTACAGTTACAGGAACAGTTATTGCTCTCTGCGCAATAAGGAGCCATCAGAACTACGATGTCCCAGAGGAAATCATGGGATTCATTCACAGCCTAGATTCACAACTCTAGAGCTAGGAGGAAGGAAGAAAATCAAATAGGTAAGATGAGAAGATAAGAAGAGAATGACCTAAGGATATCGTGATTTTGTTTCCTTTCAGACCAATAAAAATCAAAAGGAGATGCTGAACCTCTGACCAAGTACCTAGACCTTATTCAACTCACTCCTTTAGTATAAGAAAGAGAAAAGACTGTGATGCTTTATAGTGGGCGCACCCCACTATATGCCATTAGCATTTCAGAGCTCTCTTCATAGACAGGTAAGAAATGAAGGGGCAGTAACACAAGTATGAATTGAACTCTGTATCTGTCTAAATAAATCTCATACACTAATGGACTGTATTATAGGAGATGATCTTGTTGCCATATGTGCGCTTTGCTCCCTTTAAACATATGGCTTCATTGCTAAGTGAAATATTTCTAGATTTCTATTTTTTCATTCTCAAGCTGGGACAAATGTCAGCGTTTTGAAATTTTTCCCATATTAAAAAAATGGGGGGATAAAATTGTCTCAAGTCAATTAAAATATTCCCTTTACATTTCAGCCTTTTACAAAAGTTTGCCATATAATTAGTCTGGCTTATAATGCAATCATTTATTCTGAGCTGCAAATAGGAATTTTTACAGACAGAATGTCAGAAGATAATTTTCAGAATATTTTATCTGGAATTCAAAAAAAAAAGTTCAAATGAATCAGCATTTTTAGGAAATACTATATCATTTTTTTTTCAGTCATTCTCGTATAATCAAAATGAATGCCTTGTGATTGGAAGGGAAGCCTACTAAATTCTGTTTTAGTGTATGAATTCTCCTATGCATATTGATTTAAATATGTATCCCCAAGTTCATAACCTGAAGGAGGAGTACTGAGTGAAATGATGTAAAAGAAGTGCCTTAGGGAAATGTGAAAGAAGGAAGACAGGGTAGGTTTGATATAGAATTAGCACAAGAGATTTCAAAACATGTATGAAATAGGACACAAGAAGAAGTAAAAATGATCATATGAATGGGAAATGACAAAGCACAAAAACCCAAGAAATAATGAGTAGGGAGCCCATAGAACTATAAGAATTCTCATTTTACCTGAGATAAAGAAGGGAAATAATAAGTCCTTCCTTTGTCATTGACCTGGGTATGATTTTTTTAAAAAATCACTACATTAATTTTGGCTTTGTGTTGAGGAGGCAGAATGAAACTTCATGGTCATGACAGAACATATAGATACTTTTTGGTAATGGTCTCTCCTTTCCTTTAAGTTTGCAGAGATGAAGATTTGGAAGATTGAAAGTCTCTCATGAATGCTGTGGAAATGTGATTACAGCTAAATTAGCCATATGCGATGCATGCTAATGACACCACACATACAGTGTGAGTGCAAAGTCATTAAAGAAAACACTTAAGACAAAAGCAAAGTCCCAAAAGGTATTGTGAGTAGTTTGATAATATTAGTGTGCAATGGCTATACAAGTGACAGCAATGTCTGCTCACAGCAGTATCTGGGAGTCACAAGTCCACTTCTTTAAGGGTAGATGACAGTCAATGACAGTCAATAGTCATCACAGCTGAGGTAGCCTTGGGTCTACCCTCAGGAATTCTCCTGGATAGAGGTCACTACAGTAAGATTCTTGGCAGAATAAGGTCCTCTGAGCCTATATTTTTAGGTAAAGATCTGTCAGTCAAAGCATAGGATCTAAGTGATCCTTCACCTTTCTGCTGGTCACAGTCACCGAAGAAAGATCAGGATCATGAATAACCTCAATAGGGGGATTGAAAAGAGTAAGGAAATGATCTCCCCCACATAGCAAGGCAGAAATGTCTGTCAGTCCTATCCTCCATGTGTGTGTGAATGCATGCTTAATGAGTGGTTAACATGTGATTTCCCTAATATCTTTGACTTTTTTTTTTACGATCAAAAGTGTGAACTGATATGATAGTAATGGTCAAGTCTACAAAATGTTTCATGTTCCAGGACTTAGACTCTATTCTCTTTCCTTGTTTCCTTGTCTCTTCTTCTGCCCTTCCAGTTGGGTGCAGGCACTATAAACTTCAAATCTGAATTATACTTTTGCCTGGTATCTGAGCAGTTCAAAACTAAAAGTTCTGTTTTGTTTTCTTTTCATTTATATGTATATAATAGAATCAGAGGAGCCTGCCACATCTTAGACTGCCAGCATTGAAGCAGATGTTCTTATTATTTAACTTAAAAAAAAAGCTTCTCTATAAGTTCCACTGAGTTTTAGCCATTTTATCTATGAAGCTGACCTCACAGAAAGTTTTCTTGATTTGCATCTGAAAAAGATTCACAATACTAGTTCTGTCAGGTTTCTTATGGGAACATAAACAGTAGATAAACCCTTCATGGTAAGCAGAAATCAATCTCTTTTTCTGTCTAGCATGGTAGGCAATACTCAGGGAACATCTTTGAAAGACCTTTGTCTCCAAGCCAAAAGCTAAGAATTTAGGGGAAAGCCTGTAAGATACTTATGACCTATATGTACTTTTACAATTTGGCCATTGGTACCTGTGCAGGATTTTAGGGTATGAGTATCTCTAGTTGATCCTCTGGTGTTTTAGTCACTTACCACTTGTAATGGTGATATTCACTAAAAGGGCATCTGTCCTATACTTCAAGAGCAGATATTTATCTCACTCTGGCCACTGGAGACCTACACTAAGATTCATCACGGGGATCACCTCAGCTTGGTGAGAGTTAGGAAGATGGTGAAACATAACCAAGAGTTATAAGGTAACCAGCTCCCATGCATATGGGAGTTTATTAGGCACTATGCTGCTATTTCTAATTCAGAGGGGTTTTTTGGTTCACTGTTTGTTTTTAAGAAAATGGTATTTTCCTGTGAAGGGGGACTAAATCCCTTTCTAGAGACTATTCTTGAATGCTAACAACCTGAATGCTAACATGGCCAAGCATGATGACCATGAATGTAGTAAAGTATGTTGGATTTGATACATACATATCATACCTCTATGAATCTTGAGGTACAACTTCCCTTACGGGTCTGTGCAAAGACAGTGACACATTATCCAGTCTTTTGTTTATTATAGATGTAGATGGTTAAGAACCACATATATTACAATGTGTACAGACTGAGCTATTTAAGCCAAAATAACAAGCCATTATAAAACAGCTGGTCAGGAATTGGAGTGTGATTAATCTATCTATCTGATAATTTTTTCTCCTTTTTTCACAAATCTGCCCATTATTAAAAACCTTTTAAACCCTATGAATTGATTTGAAGCAGAGCTCTGAGAATATCTGATAGTGGATACATTCTCTCCAGGGGGAATTTGGAGACGGAAACACGTTCTGAAAGAGCAATGAACATGGTACTCCTTTCCATGTTGACAAAAGTAATTATTCTCAAGAGATAAAAGCAACATCTCAGTTAGAAAAAACATAAGAGTTACAGTTCTGATCTGGGATAGTAAATGTGAATATTTTTATTTAGTCATCTTTTTGACAGGGTTGGTTTCTAACCAAATTTTGTAGACAAATATGAAAATCAATATTTTATTTTCTACATATATATTTGTGAATTTCAAATTCAAATTCACTGCCTTTTAAGATTTGAGCGTATAACGTCAGAGAAAAGAGACACCTCATACTGCAAGAAATAGATTTCTTGAATGTGATCATGTTGGTATTCAGGAGGTGATCTTGGCATGCTTACTTTTCTTTTTGCTTTTTTTTCCCATTATATTTTAGGTTCTACTATTCCTATATCTCTGATTTAATAAAAAATAATTTTTAAATGGTCTACCCAGTTAAGCACACTGGGATATACTAAATAAGCCAAAAAAAAATCAGATTTATAGCCACAAAATATTTTTCTGACTTTGAAATATTGTGAAATAAATAGCAGTCCTCGTTTTGCTCAGGCAGCCAACACATCGCACTAAAGCTAAAATCTTACTTGAGGTTTGGTTATCAGAATGGAGAAAACTTCGATTCTCTAAGTCAGGAGTAAATGAATGCACATCATAGCAACGTTATGACCATTTAATCGTTTTTCCATAAGAAAAGATTAAAATGCTTTAGTTATGCTAGATTAAATGCTCATTCGATAATTGCAATGGACAGTATGCTTTCAGAGTAGGAGAATTAAATTAAAAGAAAGACAACTACAGAAAATGTACTAGTGGTAGAATTAGACAATGTTTCATCAGTCCCTGATGTCTCTACAGTAATGAACCTGTCAAAAGATAATAATATTTTAGTGAAAGGTGTGATTGGATAAGTCACGTTATTTATTAACTGTTACCCTAAAATATCACTTTTGTCTTATTATTAAAGAATGGTTAGAGGGCAGCAGGGATGCCTGACATAAAGCATTAAAGTATGGATTATGGCTATAACAGGCCCTGGAGTGTATATGCTATGCTGTAAACTCTGTAGCATAACTTACTAATACCCAATGACTAGGAACATTCAGGAAACCATAAACCATCAGAGACTTTATGCAAGTTCTTTGGATTGATACGGTAATTCAGTAGTGTATTTAGATAGCTCCCTGGAGCTATGTTTGTCAAAACATCTTAACCATCTCCTGTCTACATCCTTAGTTGCTAAGCTTGACTTTCAAAGCATTGCAAATATTCTTTTTTTTTTTTTTTTTAATGGTGGTGGTAATGGTCATAGGCAGGATTGTATTACGGAAAAAGGATCTGTGCAGTGGCAAGCACTGGTGAAAGTCAAGGATAACAGCAAGCTCTCTGGCATTCCCACAGCACGTGCTTTCTATTGTGAGCCCAGACTGGGTCAGCTAATGTATGGTAAAGAACAGATCTCTGTAAGTCCAGCACAATAATAAAGAGGAAGGAAATAAGCTTATACTGAGGATTCTACACTAAAATTACAGATAATATGCATCTGAAATGTTTTTTCAAAACATTATTTTTGGAAAAGCAGTAGAAAGGAAAAATCAGAAATCCAGACTTTTCAATCACTGTTTGACATTTTCACAAGGAAAAGTAAGCATGAATAATTGTGTATTTATATCTTTTATACATATTTTTGCCATCTGTATTTCTTCAGTCCAAGACTGGAACTTACTAGTAGGGTTTTGCCATATCATACTGCCTAATATTTTATCTTTCCTGTGGCTCACATCACTAATAAAATGCAAGATATGGAGCTACACTCACAAAAACTTTGAAAGAGCAAACTGGACCAGCTCTAACTAACCAAATAACATCACCAAAACTCTTCCTTAGTTTCATTCTCAAATGCAATTTAGCTTCTATTTCCATAAATTATTTTGATTAGGAGAAGATGTAAAATTAACAATTCTAACAAGAAAAAGCTAACCTTTCATAAGGAGAAACAACTACTAAAGTGACCCCATCCACTGATAAGAACACAATTGCTCATGTTAGTGGCAACTGAACTGTTAACTGTGAGTTTGCAGGCCCTCATTTTTCTTGTAATACAGGACCTCTAGTAAGTCAGGGCACCCACAATTTGTTGATATTTCCCGTCATTGTCGGAACTCCTATTAAATCATTGTTTCAGGAAGTGACAGTGTAACAGTGGAGAACACTAATAACTCTAGAACTGCATCTAAGGTTTTATGTCTAGTATGAGAGACTGCTCATAGGCAAATCAAGCATCTTATAGCAGGATTCACTCAGGATACATGATTAGGGTACCAGGAGTCACCATGTCACCTCATCTTTATCAGACTGTTGAGTCTTTGGCCCATGTTCCTACAGGGCAACAGATTAGAGGCTTAGGGCTGCTTATGATACCCACAGCCCTTGCACATGCACATACAAACTTATGTGGAAAACCAAAATCATATAGTACCATATACATAATTCTAGTACTTTGTACTTAATATTGATAGTCACATTCCATTAGTGCTTTTCACATGAACAGATGTTATCAAAAACAAAGCAGACACCAGTCTCTGAAAATATATATTCTTAGAGCTGAAGCTGTACTCCTGTTCACTCATGTATACAGATTTCTTTTGTTTTTCCATTTGTGAGAAAAGAGAAAACCTGAAAATCTTCCTAAACTAGACTGGTATTATGAAATTGCAGTTGAATTTTTGCACTAGATTTCTGCTATTATCAGATAGACACAAAGACCTTTATTTCTTAGCAAATTAAGAGTCATGTCCACTGTAGAAAAGCTGGCAAAGATTTTTTTACTGTTTGATTCTTTTAAGTATGATTAATTCCAACCAAATATGTAGGTGGAAACATCAGAAATATGCAGATTAGACAGATTTAAGCCCTATCAAAGGGTTATATGAGAGCCCATATCATCACAGCTTTTGCCATTGACATGACGATAATGTGTTAATGCAGCGGCAGCAATCAAGGACACTGCACCTAGCATGTTGCACAGCTTTCTAAGGAGGGGAAAAAAGGCAAGCGTCAAAGCATATTTGTGGTTTTATGCAACCTTTGAACCTTTGAACATGCATATACAAAAAGCTATGTTCCTTACTAATGTGGGAGTCTGCAAAATAGACAATTGTATGTGTACAACACACAATATCTGAAGACGAGGTTTCTAAGGTGTCTTGTAGAAGTTGTTGCAGAGCTGCACATTTATTGCTAGCAGTTCAAAACTAGAAATGACACATACTTGCATACATTGCTCTGCACACTTCTAGAGATATCCTTGCCATGAGGAAGTTTTGGACCATGTAGCACTAGCTGGAAAAAACTACCTTACTGGACAGAATATAAATAGCTCAGGTTTCTAAAAAGCAGTCCGCACTGAAAGAAATGACAGAGGAAAGAGCTGATTTCAGCTCACAATATTAGATGGATACTATTTGCACAGTGGCAAACCAAGAGTTAATCTAATTCCCTAAAGCTCCTTATAAGATGACAGTTGCGAGAACGTTCAGGATAGGGCCCATTTGACTCTAATCCTACTGAGTAAAATATATATTGTACATTAATCACAGTGTGCATAGAAATACCTGTGTAACAATCCATAAGGAAAAGAATAGATTAGAGCATAGAACACTCCAGATGCTTGGAAAGATTTTCCATCTTTATTTTTACCAGTCAGCAAGATTGTCTTTTGCAGGAGGGAGGAAAAGTGACTACACCAAGGCACTTGCGTTTCAGGTCAGCAGCATTTAGTGAGTATTCCTTTTCTCAGCTGGCTTCCAGAATGCATTTATAAAACGGAAAGGTGAATACATCTGCACTCACTGTATTTTAATTTGGACATGTGACTAAAAGGAGGTGCCTGTGTATCAGTCACTTACTAAGCTCCTATACTCCTGCCTTTCTGAGCAACTGCAGTGTCAAAAGGACAGAACATTCTTGGCACCTAAGAGAAGAGCTGCAGAAAATCAAAGGGAGAATATATGGATCAGCATTAAGAATCAGGCGCAGATTATTACGAGTTTCTGGTATTTACTCCTGAAATTCTTAGCACAAGCAACAATAATATACAGAGATCTGATAAGCAATACTTTTTTATTTCCCCCTTCAAGGTCAATCTCAAGACACTCTTACTAGAACCAGCTAATTAATTTTTGGCCTCTTTCTTTAACTACAGGGTATTTGAAGCCACATGTTATGAGCCATTTTCAGTTGAGATATTAAAATCAGATTACAAGAGAAAGGCTTGTAAATATTTACCTTCAAATGAGGCTAAGAATAAATATATATTCAGTAATTCATCCATATTTAGCAGATACTAAAGAGACAAAGCATAGCTTTAAATTCACTTACGATTTTATACAAAAATGGAAAATCTGAAACTTGGCTTGATTAACTTGTTTCTTCCTATGCTTTGCAATACCTTATTTAAATTTGAACTTTGAAATTGATATTATCAGTCAAATAATGTCAGCAGAAATATTTAATCTGTGGTTAGAGCTTTATTAACAGAACTTTTACTTGAGTTTATTTTAGGTCCAAAGAGAAAAAAAACAAGGTTGGAAGGTTGATTTTTCTTCATTGATTCTGTTTTAAAACTCTATATAGCTTGCTGCTAAAGAAAACTTCCTGAATCTAGCTTCCTCACATGCACACTTTAGATTTATAAGAGTATAGTCCTTTCATTTAGAAAATTGCTTTTTTTTTTTTGACCCAGCCAAAGCCAGGAGGTATTCAGATCTTAATGTCCTACAAGGTTTAAATGGGCTACTGCAATAAGGTGCTAAAGATTAGACTGCTTTTTTCCCTGGGAAAGACTCATAAAAGATACTACTCTTTTTCCTCCCCTACTGATAACTTTTCAACAATTAAAGAATGCCTGAACAGTATAGAAGTGAAACAGAAAAATCACAATTTTCGCCTTTTTTTGGACAAATTAGTGGTGTTAACTGATGAGACAACAATCTAAACAACATATCCAAAACAATCCAAAAAAAATATATATAATTATTTATTTTTAAGAAAATGAGGATGATATTGCAGAGTCTCCAAGGGGACATTAAAAATGAAAATCACTTCAGAATTTTGGCCAGAGAGAAGCTGCATTTACAGAAACCTGAGTGACTGTCATTCATCGTATTCTATTTTGTGCTATAGGAATGTCATTTGAAATAGATTTCAGTTTCTCTATAAAGTATCTTTTCATCTCCACTGACACATGCACCAAATACTGCAGAGTGAATCTTATAAAGAGATACATATGAGAGAGTGAATCATGGAGTCTTGCTGTGCACTGTTGTTTTTTCAGTAAATATCCCAGTTGTCAGCTCTGTCAGGAATTTGCAAGGGTAGATTTCTGTTTGAAAAGAGAAAAAAATTAGAAAAGAGACAAAGCAAGAAAGAGGGAGGGAGGAAGGGAGGAAGGGAGCAAGGAAGGAAGGAAGGAAGGAAGGAAGGAAGGAAGGAAGGAAGGAAGGAAGGAAGGAAGGAGAAAGAGAGAGAGAGAAAGAAAGAAAGAGAGAAAGAGAGAGAAAGAAAGA
>JAUBOD010000537.1:3860033-3876732 GCA_032353885.1 Nothura maculosa
AAGAAAGAAAGAAAGAAAGAAAGAAAGAAAGAAAGAAAGAAAGAAAGAAAGAAAGAAAGAAAGAAAGAAAGAAAAAGCAAATATAAGCATGAAAGCTGAAGGAAAGGGAAGAAATGTGTCCTTGCGTCCTACTGGGCAAATTTTAATGAGAACCTCAGTTCTCAGTGTGAGTTTGCAAAGGAAGCAAGATATGAATGTTGATTTCCAAGGGAATCTGATTTTCAGAAGTTCAATAATTTCTTAGTCTTAAAAAAAAAGAACCTGATGCCTCTACTCATTACTGCTTTACTACCAAAGTGCATATAACAAATTTTTTCTCATTTTTTCACACACCTCAGTATTACATATTTGATTCATGGAAAGCTACAGGTCATGATTTTTGGAGACAAAGAGAAAAGAGAAAATTCTTTCAGCATGGTTTGGGTCTTATTTTCAAGAATGAAACAATGATGTGAGTTCTGTTCTGAGACCACTTTTCTACTATACAATGATCTCTAATCATTTCAAAATTTTCATTCTCAAACAAAATGCCAAGTAGATATTTCAAAGTTCTCTTTTTAGTGGCCATCTTCCTGAAATTGGTCAGATAAGACTTTAATATGTAGCTGTAATATGGAATGTGACCAAAGCCTGTCATTCACAAATCAGAAGTGAGGAATAGATCTGTTTCTGTGTTTTGATTTTACATTTAGTTTTCAATAAAAATAGTTAGATCTTTGCAACTATCTCCTGTTTTTTTTTGGCTTATAGAGTCACTCATCAAGCTTCCAGAATATATAAAGGAGACTTGTGAAAAGCATGAAGTATTACAAGAAGTAATAAAATCACCAAAGGTTGCAAGAAGGAAGGCTTTATGTCGGTGCTATTTCACAGCCCGTTTGCTTGTAGGAAAGGTATCGCTCCTCTGCCAAATCCCCACAGCCCTATCTCCAGCTGCCTCCTATGTGTCAGCCAAGGTGGGAGGACCCACATGCACATGAACACTTCCCTTGGGGATCCAGAGAACATCCTCATAGAAATGCACTTACATTTTTAGTTCAAGCATAATTTAATCCTCATTCTCCTTCTTAACATCTCAAGTCACTGCCATAGTCTTTATTCAGGTACAGACAATAATAATAATAATAATAATAATAAAATAGACAAAATAAGCAGAATGCAATTTCTGCCAACTAAGCACTTCTCAAGGACAGAAGATTTGGATCCAGTTGTCCTCGAATTTGCAGAGATAGCTTTTTACGCCAAAACAAAACAAAACAAAAAACAAACAAACAAAAACAACCAGGAAGTGAGGCTTCTGCTTTCTGCTTTTTGTTTCTCTGGCCTCAGTTTTATTTCCTTTTGTTTCTTGTTTAGTTTTAACACATGCATTTCTGGGTACACATAGCACTATCTATATCACTCAGCCTTCAGCATAGTAGAGTTTACTTTACTGTGACAATATTAACACTTGCACTTTCTTAGTGGCCTTTAAGTGTGTGATTATTACTGGCATATTAAAGCAGGTTTTTAAATTTTAGTACATTTATAAATAAAAAATAGGAAAGCTAGCAACTGTGCAGGTTGCTTAAAACAATGAAGAAAAGGGCAGACAGCTGTGATATTAAATCGACTTTTTCCAAAGCCTCCATTGCTAATAAATATACTCCAAATATTTAGACTCTATTTAGTTTAATTCATTTCCAAATGTCAAACCAATTCCAAATGCCAAAGAGTGACTATAAAGGACATTTTTGTTTATCTTAATATTCACTCTTTTGTCTCTATTACTGGAATATTAAAAAATAAATAAAAGTGATCAAATGGGAGATTGTCAGAAAGAATCAAGCAATCAGGGGCACAAGTCTCTCTGTTGCGCAGATCCAGCTCTGCCTCAAAGAGCAACAGGAGATTTTCAATATTCTGCTCCAAGCACCAAAGATTTTAAGGCAACTGGGGAATGAGTATATCAGCATTTTTCACAGTTCCTTTCCAACATCCTGCATTAATTCATTTCTTCTCTTGTAATAGAGGCATAAAATAGCATGAGGAGATGCAAAAAAGACAATCTATTCTTTACAATAGAGGAGATTATTTGTGATGTTGTGATATTTCTGCAACATTGTGGTCTCCTCAGAAACCAGAAGCTGTAGTTTGCCTGAGTTTGTGCCTGAAGATGTGAGGAAGAGGCTGTGGGCCTCTGGGGGCCTCCGTAGGCCAGAATTATGGCAGGAAGGGGAAGTTGGGGAGGATGTTCAGGACGGAGGGAGGTGCCAGTAAGTGCAGGAATTGTATGACTGCTGCTGATGGAGAAACGATTTTCAGTGCACAAGCACGTTCTTCATACAAGGAAAAACTTCATTGTGAGGGTGACAGAGCAGTGGAACAGGCTGCCCAGGGAGGTTGTGGAGTCTCCTTCTCTGGAGGTCTTCAAAACCCGCCTGGATGCTGCCCTGTGCCCCGTGCTCTGGGTGTCCCTGCTGGAGCAGGGGGTTGGACTGGATGATCTCTAGATGTCCCTTCCACTCTTAATGACTCTGTGATTCTGTTATTCTTTCTCATGCAAAAGACATGCTTCATTAACAAGGAGGCGTGAAATGGAAAGGGGTCATCCCTGACCGTATTGACCAGCTGTCACAGCACCACAGCTGCACAGGCTAGAAAGTTGCTTTTCTGAAAGCAGCACATAGACTCACATTCTAGGCTTTTTTATTTAAACTCTTGAATTAAAGTGTATGGCAACTCCTATCAGGAAAGTATCCTACAACTGCTCAATGTGTAAATACAGCAATGAACTGAGGACTTAAGTACCTCTGAAATTTTTTTTAAGCAGAAAAGAGGCTAAGCCACTCACCTAACTGTAGAGCTTGGACCAAAAAATATAGACTGGCTGGTTTCTTTTTATTATAATCACCTAAACAGCTACAGTGAGACTCTTGTATTAAAAAAATCCTACAATGCTTGAATTGCAAGTGCTAGCTTTTATTTTTCATTAGTTTAAAAAACTTATCCACTCTCAATTTTAGATTTTTTTTCTGTTAATGCATGAAATCCAAGTGTGGGGCCTAACGTTTCTGCCGGTCTCCTTAGCACAGCAAAAAAATAGCAGTTTGTGCTTCTTACTACTTCCCCCAGTCACCCAATGGGTGAATTCTGTAGCCTGCCTTGTTAGTGGCACAGCAGGAAGCAAAAATGAAACCGAGTTGTTTGTATAAGATGAGATGTTGGGCTGCCAACTGTTATAAATCTTGTGCTACTTAAAGCTTCGCCTTTTCTTCAAGACTACTCCACCCCCTACTGTGGTTTCAAACTGTTGGAGCGGCATTAGGAGACACAGTTGAAAGCAGTAATATTGGCATTTGGGGAAGGGGGAGAAAAAGGGGAAGTGTGATGGAGTGGCTAGACAGAAATGTTTTAGTGGAAGAGTCGCAGGTGCAAGTCTCGTAGCTTTAGGTGCTGTGGCTGTGGGAAGGGGATTTGCCCCCTGCACTGTTTACCTGCAGCCATACCTATTACTGCCAGCTTGTCTGGTAACTGTAACTGCTTGTAACCTCACACGAGCATTTCCAATGTCATATCGTATTAAATGAGCTATAATTGTAGCCTAATAGAGTGCAATAACCTAAAAGTGATAGTGCATGACAGCACCTGTCAACACGTCACAAAGGATCGTACGGAATGCTGAATTACACCCATTTTATACCACACTAATGAGGCAGCTCATTCCTAGCCAGTCGTAAACAGGTTTACGTTTCTTTCTGCACCATGAGATGTATTGTTTTGCAGAGTCACACTGAAGTCACAATAAGGTGATCTCCCATCTGATAACAGCATCATGGTGTGGCCATTAATGACAATGACGATGTTGCTTTTATCATTGTTACATGTCCAATGAGTTACTTTTAGTGTGACTCTTTCTTTCCATTTTCTGGAGAAGAAAACAGGGAAAAACAAACAAACAAACAAAAAAGGGCTGACTATCCACTGACTATCCCTAATAGTGCTTTAATATAAAACAGATGTATTGTCTGGCTGCTTCAGCAGCACCTGAAAGAGGGTCTGATATGGGCAAAATCCTACTCCGCTGAAGATTAAGGGTTGTGCTGGGGCCTGGCCTTCCTCCATCAATTCTCTAAGTCAGATTTGAAATATGTATGGAAAGAGAAAAGAAAGGGAAATGATAGTAGGAAGAGGAAAACGAGAGAGAGACTTTCAGCCAAATCAAAAGAAAAGCAGAGGCATCAAATACATGTATAGTGCCCGTTATTTTCTGTAACCTACCTGAATCAAGCTGAATAGCTGCTTAGGCCTCAGCAGAGAGAGCCATAAATAACTTCCTACAGTCCTGAACCGAGTCTATGTTAGGAGAGGTCAATACGGCCATCTGAAGCATAGATCTGCATGTCCCAACCAGGACAGAGGCCCCATACACCAAATACACCCTTTTCTCTTGCACAGGACTCAGCTTTGACTTGCTCAGTAGCCTCTTTTCTTATCTGAAGGTGAGAGAGGGAGGTGGGAGTAGCAGTCATACTAGACAATTTCATTCTTTCCTTTATTCTTGCTCTAAATAACTCATGTAATGTGAGAAGAAGTAATTCAATTAGTAATGTTTAAGCAAGGTCTGACAAGTAAAGATAAAACATGCTTCTTGAGGGACAGCGAGACTAATACGGAGTGGACTATATTTTGGAGAAAAATATTTTTACTATAAGGAAAATATGGGAGCTAAGGGGAAGGAAATGGATACAGTCTGAACCAAGCACTAAATCCTGAACTAAACCTGTTTGTTTAAGAACTCTAAAAATCACCACTCACAGGGCCCATGGAACACGTGCCTTTTGGGATCCCAGTAAAATAATCTGTGTTACCTCTTTAATCTGTCCATTATTATATAGGAAGTGAGAGCTTGAAACCACAGGCTACAAAAGATCTAGCAACTCTTCCATAATAAGTGAAAAACACTGATTTGGTCTTTGTAGCTTCCTGCTCTGTGTTAACACCTGAGCTGTTGGGAAAATGAGACGCACAATTTTGACTGTGTTAGCTCCATAAAGTAGCCAGGAGCCACCCATTGTGGGAATGCTCATTTCCAGTTTGCTGCAGAAATATCTTTATAATTCTAGTAGAAATCCATGTCACTTACCTGAATATTGATACCACACACTATTATATTGTTTTAATTCTCATAATTTCTAATTTATCAGTGGTGTTTTGATGGATTGCTTAAGAATAACTCCTGTGTTTGTCAAACCTTACTTACAGGTTATTATTTATCTATTACTGTATAAAAATCTGTAGAATGATCTCACTTGAATATTCTCTCCATACTCTTATGATGTAAAAGATGAATGGATGGGAATTATGTCCTTCATCCATGTCAAACACAAGTGAGTTAAAAATCACTATTCAAAAATTATACCATCATTTTCCTCAGAAGTTATTTTCAAACATTCTTCCAATAATGAGCTATCCCATGGAGGGTAGGTGGAATGACTGTCCTTATTTACTGCAGAAACAGAATAGATCAGAATAGTTCATGACTTTGGTTTCATTTGGCCAAAAAATATTTCATTTTACCAAAAAATATTATTTCAAAATACTGAAATAAATTATTTTCAGATTTTCAAAGTATTTTATCCTTTCTCTTCAAAAGTTAAACATCTCAAAATTAAAAATGCATTTAATGAGCATTTGAACTCCCCCAACCAATGTATACATTGATCATCTTTGAGCCCAAGCTACTTTTTCACTTTTTTTTTCATTTTGCCAAGAAATCCAATAAAATTTTATGTTTCAAATCAACCTAGAATGAAGTTCTTTTTTTTCCCTTCAGTTTGTCTACTGAAGTGAAAAATCAATTATTCACACAGCTCTACCTTAAAATGACTTGGAACTATCTAATTGTCCATGTAGGCAGTCACTCACTGTGTGATCTTATTACTACTTTCCTAATTCCTGATCTTTCTGCCCATAATTGTTAGATTTTGTTCTAAGTCAAAGTGTAAACTGCTATGGGCAGAGACTTTATCTCCCAGTATCTCTAAAAAGACTGGTCAACAATTATCCAGTGGTATAGATTTGGTAGAGATCTGTGCTCACTAAATGTCCCTGATACCTTCATGTATGTCACCTTGTCACTACAGGTGACCTTCCCAAACTTCAGTGTTCCAAACTAATCATCAAACCTTTTGCACTGGGCCCATCTATTGCTGTGATAATTGGAAGCCAACTCAAGTAAGGAAATACAACAGAAACCTTTCAAATCTTCATAGAAAAGGGAGAGCTAAATGTTTGATTTCAAAACTGAAAAGCAGATGAAAGACGCAGCAAATGACAGAGAAGGTTGGAAGAGCCTAGTTTCTGCCTGCTCGCCAATGTTGGCAAGGGAAGAATAGATAGACGACTGAATGGCTCTTGGTGTACATATAATTACCAGATCATTCAAATACATCTTTATCTTCAACTGTCTCTTCCAGCTTTTATAGTTGTTTGGTTTGTTTGTTTTTAAAAGAAATATGTGATACTCTTTTCTGGTCTCTGCTCAGCCTGGTGCGAGTTTACTTCAGTAGACTTATACCTCATTTGCCGTGCAGTAGCATGGATATTTTTGCCTCCCAAGAACTGCAGTCTATATAATCAAGGATTTGCGGTAAAAATATTTTATTCTCCCTTAACACCAAATAGATATTTCATCCTGATCCACACAAACAGCAGATCCTGACAAAAGCTCACTGCAGCAATCAGAGACAGAGGAGAAAGCAATGTTGCATTCATACAGCAACCCCCATATTGCTCTCAATCAGTCAAAAATAATTCCTATGTTATTCCTCATAAAATTTCACTGCTCCCCTTTTCATCCTATAACTAACAACATTATTGTCATAAATATTCTCTCAAATGGCACAGGGCACAGTCTAAAAACCATCTTTATGAAAAAAAATACTCTTTGCTAATTCTAAAGTAAAGCCCTTCCTATCTATTTGCAAAGCTTTTCCCATGTATCCTCTGTACGTAGTTCATACAAGTCATAGTTCTCTGCCTCTGCACAGGACCAAAGCTGAGACAGAATCTCTCTGTTAGACTGTTGAATGACTAACTGGTTGGGTAGAGCGCAAATGCTTGGCATGAACTTCCATGGAAGTCCATACACTAGCCTAGAAAACTGGAATTCTTACCTTGTCCTCCTCCGTTGCATGTTTTCTTTGGAAAGCATGCTGACAAAAACAGCTCATAAAAGACCCCATATCAATCCTAAGCAAATAAACTAGAAAAAAAAATAAAAAGGCCCAAAGATAATAGCATTATTGGTGCCAGTCATGGCATCTGCTAGCCCCTGACCGAGGCCAAGATCTGCACACAGCACCTGGGAAGGAATGGTACCTGAGAGCAGGTCCGCAATGGACAGCCCTCAGAGCAGTGTCCCACATCAGTGGCAGGAAATTACATGCCATTTTGTATGTAGGGGCCATATTACAGAATAAATTGTAGCTATTTAATTAACTGTACTTTGCAGTTCTGTATTATTAGCTGCTGAGGGCAACTGGCTGCTTGGCACTGTAGGCAGTGTCGATTACATGCGCAGCCTCAACTTGCTAATTGAGTAAGAGCAAGTGTGCGCAGCTCAGCTGGCTGCTGTCCCAGAGCCTCCTGCACCCGTAGCGCAAGTGTCTTGGATTTTTCTGCTGGACGTGGGGGACAATGATGTGAATTAAAGCAAGTTCACTTCTCCAACCGACACATAGGGAGCAACTTGCCAATAGTTTGCTCGCTCCGTGCGAACAAATTCAGGCCCTAATTCGAAAGGGCTGTTCTGGGAATGGAAGGAGGCTTTCTTCTGCTCAGCTGAATTTCTAAAAGAATCTTTATCAGAAGCCCAAGTACCACCCACATTCGCCAGCTGACACCCTGTGTCAGGCTGTGCTCCTGGTTTTGTAAATTCCATGAAGACCCCAAGGACAGTTACAGTGCAACAGTAAATAACATCTTGGGTCTTTTTTTTTTCTTTTCTTTATCTTTTCCTCTTTTTTTTCTGTCCTTTTTTTATTACAATTCCTTTGCTATGCCAGTGGAATTTAGAAAGATCAGTGGAAATGATACAGACTTGTGTAACGCTTGACATCGATTTCAGCAACATCTGAGCTCTCTACAAAAGAACTCTGCAGTTTAATTAGAATGGCGTACATCCAGCAACTGTGTTCAGAATAAACAAAAATTAGAGCATAGAGATGATTTTTTTTTCCAAACAGGAGCTCAGCAAGGAGAAGGGAGAATTTAATTACACTCATACATTCACAATTTGTTTTAGAAGCACTCTGCCAGGGCAATTGCTTTGGGTTAAAGGCCTTGAGGATGTCCAAAAAGCGAAGTAAAACTGTGTGCATGTTGTCTAGTGGGTGAAAGGAGGAACAGATACTAAGTCTCCGCCCAAGACCTTCATTGTTTGAGCTCTGCAAAAATGTAGGGGAAATAATATGAGAAGCCCGATTTTCTTCACATATGATTTCCTATTGTTTGAATTCTTCCTCTTGATGAAAGTATCATGGATAAAATAGAGCACATTACCTTTGATCTGAGCCTTTCCCAGCAGCCCATAAAACACAGCTTTGTGCACCAGCATATGAACAACACCAATAAAAGGGGTGCACTTAAGGGCAAGATTTTATGGATCCATCTGCCAAGCATTTCTTTGCAAGAGGAGAAACACATCACGAATCTAAGCAGATGCCAGGACTCACCAAATCATTTATTGCCAGCAAAACATCAAGCCAATTTGGTGCTCTCTGCAAGCTGTTTCCAGAATTGCATTGCCCTTGATACATTTTTTAGTCTTCTCTGCAAACAACGCATGAGGACATTTGAGTTCTCCTAATGGATGTATCCAATTGAATTCATGCTTTGACTATATGACTAGGTGTGACATGCAAGCTTAGCCTTATAGCTGCTCTGTAATTGCCCAAACTGGTCTCTACATTTCATAACAGAGTCTGAAGAAATCACTGAGGCACTGACTGTAAGGGCATTCTTCAGCAAAATGAACATGGCAGTAAATGATGCCAAGGATGCTAAAACACCCATCCATGACCAAGTAGGGCCCTAATTTGCAGATTTATCTGAGCTCTGGCCCCGGGCTGAGGGTAACAATCGAGGGGACACTAGATTCATAATCAGTTAAGGAAATGACACAGTCAGCCTTCCTGCACATAGGTCCTGAGCTTTGAGAGTGGAAGAGCAGGCATTGCCACTGCATAAAACTGGTCAATGATATGCAGCAAACAGAAGTGTGCTTGCGGCTCAAGGACATGCATAAGCAAATGGGCTGCCATCGCCATAGGGCACAGTCATCACAAGATAGAATAATTTCATGTGGAAGGGACTTTTGGAGGTCATCTCATCCACCCACCTGCTCAAAACATGTCTGAAAAGTCTCCAGATGACTGTCCTTCCCATTCTTTCATGTTCCCAGTTGTCTTCCCTTTCCTCGTAGCTCCTGTAGATGTGGGGGCAGCACAGCAGAGCTCAGGAGAGGCAGCCACCCAACCTTTCCTCCCCAGGCCTCCAAAAACCCTTTGCGAGCGGCAAACACAGAGGCCAGACAGGCTGGCGTGCCCTGGGAGAGACGCGTTGTTTGCAAAGTGCCTCCTGCACACCTGGGTGCCAGCAAGCCCTGACTGCCCAAATGTTTGTGCAGCGGGAACACAGGGAGCAGAAACGTGATCTGATGGAATCGCGAGCCAGCTTTCGCAAACACGGGCTCTAATTAATTTTTCCCTCCCCTTGTTTACCCAGCTTTGTATGTAACGGAGAGCTGAACCAGGCTTATCGGTAATTACCAACAGTGCTGGAAACTTTGCACGTCACGGTGCTGCGTGACTGCGCAAGGTGGCAAACCGTGAAGAAGGATGGATTTTCTTATTTGTTTCTTTGGAATATTTCAAAGAACTCACACAAACCCTCCTGTCCCTGATTAGCACTCCCATGGTGGAGTGAGAGAGGACAGAGAGGGGAAAGCAGAGGGCAGACACACATCTTTTTGGGATCTGATTGTGAAAGTTTCCTGGATGGAAAAGGCTACGTTCTGGATTCGTCCACAGAGGCTCTCAGTCTGCAGTCCAGCTCCTGCGCTGAGGCTCTGCAGACGATTTCCCAGCCGGCAAATTACATTTCCCCATTCCATAGTGACACCTGCTGGGAGCAACGCGCGGGTAGAGCGGAGACTCCCCCTCTGCTGCTCCACTCTGCAAGAAGCGAAGGGTTTCAGGCAATCGGACAGGTTGGGTCTCTCCCCCAGGTGGGTTGGGTCTCCCCTTTTCCTCATGGATTGAAATGGGCTTTTATCTTAGGGAGGGGGGATCCCTGCAGCATGGTTAGCTCTTTGAGGGGCTTCACACAGCCTGGCAGCCCCTCAGGAGCTGAGCAGCAGGGACGAGGAGGCTGTTAGGATGCAGAGGGCCCAGGGTGGCAAGGGCAGGGTGAAGCAGGGGTGAATTTGTGCCCCTGTGCAGAAGGTGAAAGGTTGTCCCAGAGAGAGGGTTGTTTTACACATGTTCTTTTCTCACAATCCTGCGAATATGCCAGCCCCTGCAGGAGCACAAGATACACAGGGCCTGTATCTGTGTTCGGATCCAGTGTGGCCATTCCCATGGCAGCCCGAACTGTGACTTTCCTGTGTTTTCCCTTCTCCTTTCCTCATGAGGGTTTTGCCATTTACCATTCTTACCCATTTGGATCCCATAGTGCCTGGCATGCAGGCTGTGATCCTGCAACACATGCTTGCAATAATCAGGGAAACTGAGAAATCCTGCCCTAACCCTATGCTATGCCATCCCCCCAACTCCAAGCCGAAGGGGAAATTTGGCAGGAAAAGTGCCAAAATGTTTTAGAAATAAACGACAGACACCAGAGTCATCACACGTCTTCAGAGGCAGGGTAGTAATTTCTGTAATGTATTTTTAACAGTGAGGAGTGAGGGGAGGGAAGCCACTTAAACCTAATGCAAACGGAGGATTTGTCAGCTGCGCAGTTTGTATAATGTCATACCCAGGAAATGCTATAAAAATTGAGGGATTACAGAGAGGAGAGACATTTCTAAAATTGGAGGCCTCCTTTTAGAGCTTTAACCCCCCCACACACTCCTCTTCCAAATCACTGGGAATGCTCTTCCTCAAGGAAGAGCGGGAGCCGATCTCAGAAATTTTGACAGCTCTCTAAGCTTCATGTTACTTAAGAAACTCTCCTCTCCCTCTCCCCACTACGTCTTCCAGTTTTTGCCAACTGCTGCACCTCCTCATTTCGGCTTTTCAGTCATCCCAAAACATTTTAACCACAGTAGGGCTGTCTGCAAATGCTTCCAGTCAATTTTCTTCCTCCTTTCTAGGCAACAGCAGCTTCTGTGACCAGAAGCCCTATCTAATAGGGAGACTTCCCGCTGTGTTGCTTTAGGTTTTGGCCCCAGCTTAAAGATGTTAGCAATGGGACCGTGTGACCAGCTGATGCACAGTGACAGCAGATATGAACACATCTGGAAATTCTTCACAGCAGTGCTTCGAGAGGGTTAATTGCACTGACCTCATTTAAAAAACACTTTGAGCTCTGTGGATGAATAAAACTGTATAAAAACATGTATTATTGTTATTAATATGGATATTGTATATTAATATTTATGTCATTCTCATGACTAATTATTTAAGGAAGAAATTGTTGAAGCACTTGCTTATAGCGAAAAGTGTCACAGAACCCCAGAAGCAGGTGTCTAGTGGACCACAGGGTCTAGCACCCCACCGGGGGCTGTCTCGCTCCAGAAATGATGTTCATCATTATTAAGGTAATTTAAAACTTATATTAAAGATAAATTATGTTTGGGCGCATTAGCCTTATTTATGTTAAGGCTGACCCAAACCAAAAAGAGATTTAAACGGATAATATCTGAGCTAAAAGTAAATGCCCCATGAAGGCAGGAGAAAAGCTATGCTGTTGTTAACAGCACTAAAGCCCACAGCCGCCTCTTATGTGTAAGCAGCTTTGCCACAGCCCCGTGCCTGCTTCCAGCTCTGCTCTAGGAGGTGCAATGAAGCCCTCCAGCGGCCGGCAGCTCGTTGTCACTGCTGGGGTGCTCTGTGCCCCTTTCCCTTGGCGGCCCCACACGGAAGCCCTGCTTCTCTCCCCACATGCCTGCAATGAGCGCAGAGATTTGGACGTCTGATTGTCCCTCTGCAAGCCTCGCGGCGGGAATATCCAGTGCTGAACCTTCCTCTCTCCGTAAAATTGCCACCTTTCTTCCTCCCTTCTCTGGTCTGCTTTTATGAGTCACTGAGTGAGAATAAATAGTGTCGGCCTGGCAGATAAAGGTGTCAGCTGACAGGATTTCCATCCGGCTTAAAATATATGGGCTATGGCTTACGTGGGGTGACGTGGATATTACCTGTGTCTTCTTTTATGCTAACTAGTAAATACAAATCTCTACAGAAGTGATATATGCTGCAGTTCCTCTTTCGCAGAGGAAGCAGTAGGCGAGCATCCCTGTCTCGCCAGACTCAGTTTAGTTAGCCTTTTGTAAAGTCTTATGCTAGAAAAATTGGTAGTTCAGAAGTTCTCAGAGTAGAAGTGTCTTTTCCCACTAGAAACTATATCTTTGACACTCTTCTTCAGCAGAATCTGGGTGTTTTGAAAATCTGTCAGGGACCAAACCTTTTTTTTGCTAAATTGCTCCCTCACAGCTCCATTTTTTCCATCATTGAGCTTTTTTAAATTCTCTTGTGAAAACACATTTTGGTGATGCCCAAGTGGGCAGTTCTATCAGAAACCTTCCAGCGAAAGATGAGACGCTGCTTGGGTTTTACACATTATTACATAAATCTTACTGAAGAGTTGCAACCTGCACATACCAAGTTCTGTTCTAAATCCTGCCAGGCTCATATCCTCCAAAGCAGCTAGCAATTGGGAAATCCACAAATTAATTTGGCATGGTACAACTTTTTAAAAGCAAGCTTTTTGTGTAGGCAAAGGTGAAGATACCTTTGCCTGTGGTGTGTATGGGTATATGATACCAACTTAGCTGTCCCTGGCTCTTCAGGTAAAGCAGAGAGCATAATCCAAGTTGCAGTTCTCTGTCTTGCCAACTCTTGCCCACCACATCATGGTCACTATCAGCTGAGAGAGCCCGATGTCTGTGCTAACATTTTTGAGCTAAAGAGTTGTCTACAGTACATCACAAAACAGGCATCATGAGACTCAGTGCAGAAGGCAGAGCCTTCTGCAGCATATTAAGCTACATCTTTATCTTACTGAGGCCGGACCGATCATTGGGTCTTGAAGTAGCTCACATAGTTCTGCAAACTGGCCTTGATAACTAACCAGAGGCTGTGGCGCGTGTGGCATATGAACACTCGTGCTCTGAAGCTCTCAGAGGAAGCCTTAACACTTCCTTATATATAAAGCCTGTTCCTCGGAAAAGGCTTGAAGTAATGCTCTTTGCCTTGGATGATGTGATAGATGTGCCAAAGAAACAAGTTTCAGTATAACCTTAGCACTAGTCCCAGGAACATACTGGAAAACAGAAGTTGCTCTTCAAAGTTCAGGGCAAAGATTTAAAGCTTGAAAAATGTTTTTGATTTAATTGCTGGGAAAAGAAAGAATGAAGGAATGGAAGAAGGATTACATCCAAAATTTTGGTTTCCTAATCAATACCTACTGTTCCTCCTGGGTACAGCACTTTCATTTCCTGAGACAGGTTAAATGCAATCTGATCACTCCAGCTCTTTAGTTCAATACATCTATTAGAGTCAGCAGTGACCTAGGTTTGAGATCAGTCACTTTGCTTTACATGGAAAATTCTCCCATTCTCCATCAATAAAATAATTAAATCCCCCACAGGGTAGAGCATTTATTGGTTAATCCTTCCTGGGAGTTGCTAGTCGTAACTTTGTTCAATGTTTTGTAAAATTCAAAATCAGACTTGTTATACTAAGAGCAGAATTCAAATCTATTTGCCATCTCATAATCGCTACCTCTCCTGCTACAAAATCTAGGTCTAGGTTTAATTTGGGAAGACAAAATTAGTCCTTTTCAAGAAGCTATCATCAAAGATCAATGACCATCAAATACTTCACTAGGGAAGGAAGAAGAGAAAGAGGGCAAATTTCAAGATAGTGCAGACAGTCAGTGGGATTGGAGTTCTTAAAGCTGGTGGAATTTTTTTTAAGTCATTCACAAATACTGTATCTACCCTTGACAGGTCATTTCATTCTATTTAACACTTTTTATTCTCTGTGGTTTATAAGCTCTTAAGCAAATGTAAGAGGGAGGAAAAGCTAACGCGCCTGATAATACACTGTATCAGGCTGACAACCTAACTGAATTTCCCCTGTGGTGCTAGCAAAACGTTGTTCCAAAAAGTAATAATGCACAAGGAAAAAAAGAAAGAAAGAAAGCAAAAAAAGGGAAGAAGAAAAAGTGGGGAAGGGGATCATGGAGATCATGCCGTCACATTTAATTTCAGAGAACAAAACGTGAAGCTGATTTCTCTTTAGATCAGTTGTGTAGCAGTTGGAACATGGGTGCCTAGCACTGCGACAGAGTAATATGATCTGAGCTTTAAATAGCTGCCAAATAACCATGTGGTGGCTGGCAGCATTAAACGTGTTGCAATGAGAGTGATCTGTTTCAAAGTAAAACCACATAACAGAGGATAAGTCAATCTGATGTGGGATAGAAGTGGAGGGGGGGGAACGTTTTTCATTATCTTTCTGGACTTCTTTCTGTTTTAAATGTGTTTTATTCTTAAAGAAGCATTAATTTAAGGCTTTTTTCCCTAATTCTTGAATCAGATGCAGTTTAATTCTTGAATCATATGCAGGTCGTTTCAGAGAATGTCTCCTTGGGATATCCAGGGCACAGGCTGTGGAAGAATGATGAGGAGTACCACTGCCGAGATCATCTCCTTCCTTCAACTCAGGTCAAAGGGGCTGCCTATCAATGTGAAAGGCACATTCTGCATGTGTGTGCTCCCCTGGGTTTCTACAAAAGGCATCCTTGACATTTCTTAGGATCAGATTAGCTACAGAAAGGCTCAGGTGTTTCACCTACAATAAATAACTGAAGATGACTTTCCTGTGGTACCACTGCTCCACTTCAGGCAGAGAGCAATGTGAAGTCTGGCAGCGCTCTGTGAGACACATTTGGGCTCTTAGAGGTGCAGGGAGAAATGAGGTGCAAAGTCTGAAGGTATCTAACACAGGAGAGCCTATCAGCCCTCTATTTCTTTGTACCTCCATGCTAGATCTGCTAATCTGCTGATCACTATTATCATGTCTCTTGCGAGGAAGAGCAGTATTTTGTCCTGGTTAGACAGACAAGTTTAAACAGGAAACATGAATGAGACACATGAAGTGAAAAGTGGTACTGAAAATACTTGAGATTCTTCATCTCTTCTGACACTTCCGATTACAAATGACTGGCTTCTGTTTCCAATTTCAGTATCTCTGTTGTCTACAACAAGACAGTCCTGATGAGCTCTAAGCTAACACAGCAGAATTGCCTGTGAAAATGTTTTATCTAGTCTTTGCTGCTTGGGAGTACTGCCCAAAGTACAGGCCGGAACAGGAGAGCGAGAGAAAAACCAAACTGCTCCATTAGAAGGTAAATAGCTCCTGCAAGAGGTTCAGCTTGACTTCTTAAGAGATAGTTAAGTGCAAGCCAGTTATGATTTTGCAAGAATGTGGACAGCAGTACAGATATTACTTACTGCTCTCCTATTAGCAGTTTACTAGCACATTATAGTTGCAGTAGCAAGGCTCCCTGCAGAGAACTAGAGCAGGCTTTATTTTGCATTTTCCCAAAGGAGAATATTGCTTTGCCTCCCTAATGCAAACGTTAATAAGTAACCACATATTTCATGAAGAGCAGACTGAGAGAATTCCAGCAGCTGCCCCAGTGAGTAACAAGGATTAACTAGGGGCAAATCCTCTTCTGCCTGGTTTTGTCTGCAGCTGCTTTCACCACATTGTGTTAGCGGATCCCCCTGGAATCCACAACAGCTGCACAAGGGGGAATGCTCATCGTCCTTTCTTTCCCTCTTTTCCTCCCTTTCTCACTGCCTCCTTCATAGGCAGTCACAGTCCTCACCACACCTGCAAGTTCATCTTTTGTAGGTGGCTGAACTGGTCAGATGTTTATTATCTATCCACTCCTTTCACGATCACTTTTCTGGACACATTATGCAAAAAATCTCTGATTTTACCACAGATTTTTGAGCCAATAGGCAATTTAAAAAGACAACTAAAATTTCAATACATTTGTAAGGAACATAGTTCTATGACCAATTTCACAGACTATTTTGATTACAGAATTCAATCTCCTTTACAACCTCTTACCTCTAAATGAAATGAAAATACTTGCACCTCCACCAAGAATCAGAGCAAGTTTCCTTATCTGGTCTGTCTTCCTGGAGATCTTACAAAGCTCTTCTTTTGTACTTAGTTTTTAAATGAAATCACGGATCAAGAGTTAGACTATGCTCTTAGGTAATATTTGTATGGAAAAGCTTCCTCACCACCACCAAACCCATATCCTGATCTAAAACAGCTATGGGATCTGCTTGACTGTATTTGTGTATTGGAGTGTGAAAGCAACCTGTCCAGTCTCTCTTTGGGGAGGAATAACCCCAGGCACCAGTACCGATTAGGGGTCGACCTGCTGGAGAGCAGCTCTGAAGAGAGGGACC
>JAUBOD010000537.1:3876832-3892824 GCA_032353885.1 Nothura maculosa
GACTAGATGATCTCTAGAGGTCCCTTCCAACCTTATAGATTCTGTGATTCTGTGATTCTGTGATTCTGTGATTCTGTCTCTTTTCAGAAGGAACCTGACTCTCAGCTCTATCATTAGAAGGTGGTGCTATCCAATTAAATTGATGGAACTACAGAATATTGTCAAAAGCGTGAATTTGAGTGAAAACTTCATGAGTACTTAAGCGACTTCTACTGATGCCAGAAAAGGCTTCCTGAAGTTTCTAAGGAAATCCTCAGGAACACCTTCGATCTTCCACGGCCATTGCGCCTGCAGCCTGACCCAAACAGTTCCCTCAGAGAGAGGTTGCGCTGCACATAAGAGTGTAGATAATTTAGCTGCATAATGGAAACAGCTCTGAAGATGCACATGGGCTGAATTAAGGGCTCCACGGGAGCCTTTGGCTCATTCCTTGCAGGGTTTATTAGTTGCCGCTGCACACATGGTTAGGTTTGCTGGAGGAAGTCCAGCTCTGAGGCACCTCTCAGTTTCTACAGCTTCTAAAAGTTGCAAGAAAGTGACTTCAGTTCTTATGGAGAAGGAGTCTCCCCTGCAGAGAAGCAGACAGGGTTCAGGAGGGGTTCCTAGTCAAATAGCTCTTGATTATTGCATTTACCTCTGC
Organism: Nothura maculosa; assembly: GCA_032353885.1. NCBI lineage: Eukaryota > Metazoa > Chordata > Aves > Tinamiformes > Tinamidae > Nothura > Nothura maculosa. The sequence continues at coordinate 3,877,473 of JAUBOD010000537.1, forward strand.
AATTGCCAGTGAGTATCCTAGACTGTAAAAGGGATAAATACCAACAGATTGTAGTGTTTGAGAAACAGTATGTGATTGTGTAATTAAGGGCGGGAATATAATACCATATGCACAAGGGGCAGGGTTAATTCCTGCATTTCCTGGCTAACCAAGCACATTACAGTGCAACCTTAATGTTCTCCGGATGGCTATCATTTATATGGAGTTCATATATATGTTTATGAATATTTGGTTAAAATTCAGCCATCATACCCTCTGACACAGTAATTAAAAACACTATGTTATCTGCCAATAAAAATATTTTTGTGATTTGGTAATTACTCCAAACCTCATAGTCCCTACTCCTCTACCTCCTGCCCTTGTTTTCTTCCTGTTTTATAATGCATAAAGCTAATCTTGATGATGGAAAAATATATAGGTAGCAGGGAATGCTGGAAATCTTCCAATCACAAAAGTTCCCGAAATGGAAGCAATAGCCAATCTAGCCCACCACATCTTCTAGGTGGGCATTGCTTTCCTGCCTCTTAGTGATTCTTTTCATATTCATAACAGCTGTGGAATTAAGCATTATACAAAAGAAGAAACCAATGTGCAGTCTTTATATTTCTCCATTCCTCCCCCAACTACTCTGCTTTGAGTTACAATGTGGAAAACTACACACTATCACATGGATTTAATTTCAGCTTGGGCACAGTGCCAAATGACCAAGTTCCCCATTGTTAATACACCACCCCAATGCTTCCATACCATGCAAAACAGTCACATCTTCACCCCGTTTTCCTCACGTGTATACACACACACATACACACACGAGCCAATGCTACCATACAGCATCCAATCTTTCTCCTCCTGATGTCTTACCTAGTTTCTTTGGGATGATCAGCAGACAAGCAGGATTTGGTCTAAAATGCAGATTTTTAATATTTAGGAAAATGAGGTCTACATAAAACACATACATTTCCATGATTTGGATATTGTTTGCACAATAAACCTTTTTTAATAAAAACATCATTTTACATTTTCTCCCCTTCTATTTAAATCTACACAACCAAGAAAATATGTATTGGATGAGCCAATTATTCCATCCAAACTGTAAGTATTAAAACTTGATTAAAATATGAGCACTATAATTCACAGAACAATTTTGGCATAACTTTAGCTTGTGGTTTAATTATGACATTTTGACTTACAGAATCATGCAACCAACAAACACAGATTTCAGACTATAAAAGTATATATCTTTCACATGTATACAGGAAAGCATGTAATAGAAGCAGTTAGGTTTTTATATGTACTGACTAGCACCAAATGGCTCTACATTGAAATTGTCTCTCCTTTTCCCTTCCTCACATGGATGCTGCACGAACAACTGCACTCTATTTTTAAAGTGCAGACATGTTTGCTTGTATTAAAGCTACGGCAAGTAGTGGAAAACAGGAGAGGAGATGGATCAAATTACTGTGTTTGAATGTGTTTTTTTCATTTCCATCTTGTACTACCATCCTCAAGCAGAAGTACTTTCATTTCCATCTTGTACTACCATCCTCAAGCAGAAGTACAAGACAAATACTAAAATTCAAATATATAAATTCTTTATTTGACCCACTTTTTACATTGGGCTTTTGGTTGTAGAATATTTTTTTCCTTCTTCTGTGTGTAAAATTATCTAATGCTGCTAATAACACAACATGGAGAATCATGTGTCTATTTTCTAAAGAATTAAAAGCACCTATCTGCAGCTGAAGGTTGTTTCTCCATGTATTGAGTTTTTGTGTCCTTTACCCTTAAACAAGTAACAGAAGTAATTCCAGAAGTGTGCCTGCATACTTAGGATTGCCATAATAATGTATAAAATTCCATTTTGAAATTGTCATGAAGTCTCACTAAGATGCCAGCATTCCCTTTAGCTAGGTATGGCTAGTCTGAGTGCAAATAAATGGAACGTCCTATCAACAAGAAAAGCATTCCTGCTAATAAAGCAAAAAATACTCCTATGGGAGCAAGCATGAACGACCAGCCGTACTGCACGTAAACAGCAAAGTCCGGGCACTCCATCTTTTTCATATGTGTGTAGTTTTCCAGATCAGCCATGGCCTGGACCCAGATGACATACATCACGACTACCAGTGAAAAGAAGATACCTGGAAAAGAAAAAAGAGGTTTTAACAACCGAGTTTGAGACAAATGCAGGGAACATTTACTTGTTACAGTAACACCTAGGAATACGCCAATGCTGGAAGCCCTGTGTGCAAGACTCTCCAGCTGCCACTGGATATTTTTTTTTATCCTTTACTTTCTCTCTAATAAGATCTTCTTACCTTGTTTGATTTACACTGAAAGACATAAGCCAATATCCTCTAAGGAACCCCCCAAAAATGACATTATCTATTTTTGATGGGCAGTTAGCTCTGCTTAGGGACCTATTCACTGTTCTGAATAGACTGGGGTGTGGTGGGAGGAAGGGATCGTGTAGGAAAAAAAAACACATTTTCTTTCCCCAAAATAGAACTGTTTCTGTCACAATCTTCTAGATGGAGTAAAGAGTGAGGAACCTTTTGAAAATCTTTCTGTCATCCTCACTTCCCTACCTTACGCTTTCTTTATTCTAATGGAAAGGGCTTTGTTTAGTACCTACTACATTCTGATTCTGCTCAAATATTTTGAAGACAAAATCAGATGTATTTCATTCCAAATCTTCTATATTCTTTATGAAAGAAGATCATAGCAACAAAACTCAGCAATAATTAAACAACAGCTATAAAGTAGGCTTTTGGTATTAACCTCAGATGGGGCACAACCATTTCCTGGAATTAATCCATCACATAATTCACGATGTTTTCCCAACCACTCCTTGGAAAGGCCTCTGGATTGTTTGTGCATGATAGTAACAGGAGTACAAGTCCTTATCAACTCTGTTAATCTCTTTGTCACTATACACCAGAAGCAAATATAAAGAGAAAGGGCCTTCCAAAGTATCATCTGCATGCCTAATATTTCATTTTACTTCAGAGGAATGTGGTCACTGAAGAAATGCAGGCCTGAAGCACAGATGCTCTCCAGAAGATCCATTGGAAAACTGGGGACAGAAGCCTGAATTTTCCACATGCTCCAGCCTGAACCCACTTGTTCCCTGAGCTCCAGCTGTCCAGCAAAGTTACAGCAGCTGGGCTAAGTATTTCAATATTAAAATATAGAGGAAATACCAGCCCATTTTGCTTTCATACTATGATGCTTATGCTGCTACGACAAGAAGCCAGGGTATATTTCTGGAAATCCTGATATAGCTGAGCTGACTGGCTATAAAGTAGTAGAGCACAACTCATGTTTGCTTTCTCTACCCTAGTCTTGCTAAATTCACACTCTGTGACCTTGCACAAATGTAACACTTTGGCAAAACCCTCCAATGCCCTTTGTACGCACCTGTGCATAGATATTGGCCTCCAGGCCCACCTGTGCTGGAAAATGTGGTTACCTCCTCCATCCCCTCTCTGAGCACTCATCCTGCCTGCCATTCCTACCAACTTCCCAGAGAGCAGCTCTTGTCTCTACTCTGTCATCCACTCAAGGCAAAATCAACAAGATGAGCTGCAGCATTTCAAATTGGTGACTTGCTGACACTCTTTTGGGCCCTTCATTGTCAATATAAAATAGCTTTAAGCTGTGGATTTCATGAGCAAGTGACACATGAGTCCTCATGTTTGTGAACACTACCTTTTGAAGCCCACCAAAAAATAAGCTCAAGTAGTTAACCTGAGGCATAATCAAAATGTGATTGAAAATCCCAAAGCATCTGCAATTTTTATGCAGTTGAATGGTAGGACAATGACTAAAAGATTGAGGCAAGCATGCAACATTTTTATGAAACACAATACCAGAATTATACTTTTTGCAAAGTTCATAACGTTTTGCTGAAATTCAGGAAAACAAAACCCTCAACTCTAAATCGCAGAAATTCAATTTTGTATATTATCTAGGCAAAACTCAAATTCCATTTTGATGGAATTTATTCCTGAGCTTGAAACATACAACTGGTGAAAGACTCAGAGAGAAGGATCAGCACAGGGCCAGACATAACAGATGATGTTCAAAGATAACAGATAATGCAAACAACTTAGGAAAAAGAGAACTAGACTGAGCTACTAGCTTCTTATGGAAAAAAGGGAAAAGATTCAAGGCCATATTCATAAATGGAATTACTAGAGACATGAAGCTCTTCAAAAGTTCAACCAAAAAAAAAAAAATTAGGCTCATGTCACACCAAGATTTGGAAAGGTGCATAAATAGTATGGCAAAATCCATAGGAACATTGGAAATTCTCTCTCTTCAGTTGACTGTATCTGCATTTTCAGGTGTTCATGATCTTATATTTATATTCTCTATAAAAATATATTCCCTACAAAGTAAGGCAAATTTAATTTAAAATAATAATAACATTTAAAAGTAGCAATATACATTTCTTTACTATTGTAACAGATAAGCATAACAAGACCTTGCATATCTAAAGTACTTCTGACCTCTGCTCCCTGGGAAGACATAAATTAAGTAACCCAGTTAGTTGTAATGTTCTACCATTAAAATAATGCTCTTCCAGAGGTCCTTTAAACTGAAAATCAGCACCCCTAGCTCTCCAAGTACTCTGGAACACCAATTTCCAGGTAGTTAAAAAAGATATAACTCCACGTAGGCACAAAATAGCAAGCTGGTGCTGTGAGTGGTAAAACAACTTCAGTAAAGTTAGAGTCCATCAGGTGATTTCACAGCAAGCTGCTAATACCTGTGTGTGGTAAATTGTTTGGTACAGAAATTTGCTGAAGAAATGTATGTCAAGCAGAGATAAATGTCCTTCTTTAAGAGAAAAGGAAAAGAAAGGGAGAATATGCAAACCATCTTAGTTAATTAAGGCACTAGAAGAGTATTTAAGGGTTCTCACAGCTCCTATCTGGTAATGGAGGCTAATTAGTTACTATTTTGTTCAGTGTGTTTAAGAAATGCCTTGAACAGTAGAATGAATCAGCCTAAGTAAAAACTTAAGTTTCATTGCTTTCAACGGGATTTCAATGGCCAGTATGTTGTAACTGATAATTTAGTGCCTAACTTCCAAAGAGTTATGATTTCATGGAAGTCAAGCACCTATACAGGAGCTTACTGAGGCTCGTGCATGCCAAAATGGTAGCATGAAGGAAAAGGAAGGAAGAAGCATTTCTGAACAGGTAGGCTCTCTGCTTTGCCCTTTCAGTACAGTTTCCAAAGGTGCTAGATTACACTAGAAGCAGTGGTGGGAGCAGAGAGCAGATCATGTGCTTGTGTTATCACTAATGCATCTACTTAAAATATTAGTTGTTTAGGGCTTTGGTTCCTTTCTCTGCATTAAGCACTTCGGGTGGGGTTTAACTTTAAGCACGTCTAAGTCTCTTTGACTTGAAGAGTTTTTCCTCCTGGCATCCACACTGATTCCATTAAATATTTGATTCAAAGGCAAGTTGTAAGGTTAATAAATGGTTACTAGAGCCTGAACATTAATTGGCTATTAGATTAAAAAAGAAGAATATTTTGTTTTCAGATGGGATTATTTCATGTCTGTTCATCTCATTTTAACAAAACAGAGGTTAAAAAAAAATGTTAACTATTCAAGGAAGGCCTGAGATGAGTAATAAGAATGCAGTACAAGTAATTTGTCCAATGGACTGAGTAGTATGCAAGATTAGCTACATATAATGAAGTATCTTTGTAGAACATAAGGTATTAACTGAGATTATATATAGTCATGTCAATACCAAATCGCCATTTTGTGGAAAGAAAAACAAGGCATGGAAAGAAACGAATCTGATATTTAAAGAGATTCTGATTTTCCAAGGAGTTTTGCTCCTCTTGAGTGGAGATAGGTTTGCTAGGTCACATAACATACTCACAGGAGAGCTGCAAATAAAAAGAAGTCCTCTCCCTCTCCATCCAGTTACCTTGTGTGCACACAGCTACACTCTTTCTGCCACATTCAACTTCTGTTATTTGTACCATTTGGTGAAGTACAGTGGCCTATACATAAATAAATGATGACTGAAGACACTGTAAAATCTTCCTAAGCATTTGTGTATCTTTGGCTACTTTGGTGCTTCAATCTAGTTTCCATCACTGCAAAATCTGACTGTTTCAATTTATAAGTAAGAAACACAGTATTTTTTGAGGGAAAATCAAAGATAAAATGTTCAAAATTAATCTGCTTCTTTGTATCTTCTCAGTCACAAGCTTTGGACTTAATCTGAAGATAGCTATACTGCTAACTCTGAATCAATGGCAAAGCCCATGTAAAATTGAAGTGAGATCAGAATCAGCTCCTGTAATGCTGGAGAATATTTTTTCTATATAAAGTTTATGCTGCTTGTGAAAAATAGCAGAAAGAAATTTTCTATTTCTATAGCTACATTACTGTTAATTTGTCTTATTTCTCTACCCATAAATTGTCCTCACCAGTCTATCTTTTTCCTACAAAATAAAACCAAAATGTATATACACTTTGAGAAACAGTTCCTGCACTCTCAAACTGACTATCTATTGTGAATGTCATGAACTTTTCTAGCCAAGCTCTCAGGCACAATTACTAAGATTGAAAAAATCTCCACAACTTCACAAAGCAGATATTTTTAGAAACAGTTTGTACTCTGATATATTTCTACATTTTCAGCATTTAGACCTTTTGCATAGTGTGCGGGTGTCCGTTTGCCCTTGTCTTTTAGTGAATATAAAATAAAACAGCAGTTGCATGAATCAGGAATGATGGGAGAATTATCCCTAGAACATGAAATATGTCTGAGAGAGATTAAGACAATAAATACTTTCCTCCTCCTCTTTTTCTTGTTCTTTTTTTTTCCATTTTGCATTTTTTTCTAAGAACACACATGTTTGATACACAGCTCTGTGCAGTGTGATAAGACATGGACTTTTTTGAGGTCACTCTCTTCAGTCTTTTGCATATATTCTTTTGAATTTCTTTCAAACAAATACTTTTGCATATTGCAGAGCAAAAAGAATATAGAACCTTTAGAAATGTCTATGAATTCAAGAGGCAGTTTGCTGGCCTTTAGTATTTATTCTTCCCACACAGAAATGCCTTTCACTTGTCAATGGTGAATGGCTGTTTATAGCATGAATCTTTTACTCTGCAGACACGAAGACAACAGGTGCTGGAAACAATGATGTGAGCTTTTTAGTTGTGCCTAGAAGTTTAGAGCTGTTTTTCTAACTTGAGGAAACTTTTATGCATATATAAAATATGTATTTTTCTTTTCAATTGCACTTTTCCTTTATTTCAGATACTTCCTCCCACCTTGGCTTTTTGTGACCTTTATTCAAAAAGTATGGCTGACATTTCACTCTGGAGTATGTGCCCAGAGGATCCCATTTAGAGTTATGGGAGCTGGCACATATCTCTAAGGACAGATTTCGTCCTCATCTATGAGCTAGAATTAAGATATCAGCTTTTTTCTTTTTTTTCCCACTCTTTTGGCAGCAAATAGAAGTCATACATATATTTCTAATCTCATCTGTTCACTAAGGGGGTGACTCGGCAACGTTCTGCGCACCGTCTGGGAGCTCACTTGTTTGACATCAGTGCGGGGGGATACTTTTAATCACCACGCAGACACCTTGCAGGAACAGACCCAGGGTCAATTATGGACATACTGAAGGCTGCTCTAAGTGATTAGGTCATGGCAACTTTCTGTTTTTTTCCTATGACATTTGAAGCAAGTGTAAAGCTTACAGTTTGCACCCCCATACCTGCTCTTGCTGCATCCTCTCAGGCATGGCGGTGAGGTTACAGGGACAGTGATTGTGATATCTCTGAACTGACAGGAACATCTGTAGTTTCATTTGCAGGTTCAAGCAGGTAACATGGTTTAAAGGCTTGACACAGAGATCTGCTAGTCAATAAGTTGCCACAAAAACTGGTAATTGTGTGTGCCTTCCCATTTGTGAGAGGAACAAATGCCCCTGCTAAATGAGAGAAGCTGACTTGGTATATTTGCTGCTTCCCTGTGGCCCAGAACTGGGACCTCATGGAAAGACTCCGGAGGCTCCATTGGACGTGTGGTACAGTCCCTTGCTGTTCATCCACAGAGGCACCAGTGTTGTCAGAAAAAAGACCTTGTGTCAATTACTGCAGTGCTCTGAAAGTGAGGCACAAGGGCAGAGGGCACAGATGGTGATGATGATCTCAAATCTGCTGTTCTATGGATAAGGTTTGGGCAGAAGTGGACACACCCTGTGTATCAAATCCTGGCTTTACAGATAGTGTCACAAACAGGCTTTGGCTTCTGAGACTGCTGGACCTTCTCTGAGGTACAAGGACTGCTGAGAAGAGATCCATCAGGCAAAGTGGTGGAAAAGCAACATGCTTAGTAACCTTGTGAGGAGAGCTACAAAAAAGACCATTGGGAGATGGAGATCAAAACTCCCTGATCATTGGAGGCCAAGGAGGGAAGGGTATATGCATGGGACACAGCAGTGAAGGAGACACTTACACTGCCCTTTAGAAGCAGCACAAATGACATGGCTTTGGATGATGATGCTATTGTACCACAGACACAGTGAGATGGCTTGGTTAACTGCAGTCCTGCAGTGGATGGATAGAGACTTTTTAAGAAGAACAAATGGCTAAGATGGGGTGCTGCCTACACATGAGAATATCTGGAATGCTGAGTTATTCTGGGGAACAGAGACTTATAAATAAGATCAGAAATGTTGTCAACAGGGGGAATGGTGAGTATTGCTGCCCAACCAAGACTGGAAGAAAAGTTATGATTGCAATTCCAAATTCTCATTAGGGACTTCAGTTACCCCAATATCTACCAGAAGGGAAGTATTGCAGAGTACAGTCAGAGAGATAGCAGGACTGCATAAAGGACAACTTTTTGAGAGAAGCATTGGACAAGCCAGCTAGAGGATGTGCTTTACTGAACCTGGTATCACAAATAAGGAAACACAGGTCAAGGATAGGACAGATGATGTTAGCCATGACAATAATGGCTATGAAATGGTAGAGTTTAGCATCTTAGAAGTATAGAAATGAATAGGGCATTCAAGATTCAGAACTTCTGAAAACTCTTCAGCTTGTTCAGAAAACTGCTAGGAAGGATACAGAGGAGGCTGCCTTGAAAGGCAGAGGGGCCAAGAAAAGTTGATTGTTCTCAAGAGGAACTTCCTAAAAGCACAAGAATGGTCCTTCTCAGTATGCAAGAAATGAGGCAGCTACAGCAGAAAAGAAGATTAACCACATACAGAGCTTCCTTAGCAAGAGCATAGCCAATCGGTCAAAATTATCATTACTCTCAGCATTTATGAGACCTGATCTTGAATACTGTTTCCAATCTGAGATGCTCTGGGAAAAAAGAGATACTGCTGACAAACTAGGGCTATGACCAGCAAAATGGTTATGGAGATGGAGCACAAAGAGAGGCTGAGGGAACTGGAGTTAGTTAGGTTGGAGAAGAAAACAGAAACTCCATCTAAATGGAATAATAGAGAAAATAAAGACAGATGGAGAGGTGGACTGTGAGAGCATGAGAGACAATGCTCATGAGCTGTAGCAAAATGGATATAAGGAAATTAAATTTAAGGTGGATAGAAGGAAAAAGTATTTTTCACAGTAAGGGTTGTCAACCACCAGAACTGCTGTCCAGACACATTATGGAACAGAAGTTGTTGGAGATTTCAAAGCTTGACTGTATCAGCCTCTAAGAGCAGCCTGTTCTAACTTTGAAGTCAGCCTTGCTTTGCATGGAAAACTGAACTTGACTGTGACAGGGAATCCCTTCCAAAGTAAATTTAATTCTATAACATTGAGGATCAGTTTAGGTTTATTATTCCTCTACAATCTGGAGAGTCTATCTGCCCTAACACAGATGGGGTAAATTTTCTTCTGAGAGGATGTTTCTTACCATTGACAATAGAAATCTACCCAGTTAGTTCAGACAAAGTAGTTATTTTTTAAAATAGTTAACTTTTGTGTGGATAAATTGTTTACATGAATCCCATTCCAAATAATTTCTTCAGCAGTTCAGAAGAAACTGACTGTTCTTCTTGTCTTCAACTTTCATTGGACAACTATGGTGACTAACTTCTCAGAAATTCACTGTTCTCTCCAGTATAACTCCTACATGAACTTTACCATAAGACAACATCTAGGCCCTTTCAAAACAGTTTCTATGTTTTTCTTTTTTCTTCAAATCCAAATGCTGTTTTACAAGAAGACAGACTTTCCCTACAATTGAAGTCACATTACATTGTTTCATTTTCCCACTAGATCTATGCCTAAATACATGAATGCCATGGCTGTACCTTGATTATCTGCAACTTGACATGCTGAATGTCAAATACACACTATCCCTCTTCACTATCCCCCTTCTATGTCCTGTTTCCTTTTGGAAGGGTGTACAGGCTCCTGAAGGAGCTGAATAAAGGGATGAGTCAGTATAGCAGGGAGCACTGCAGAGCACATTGCCCTTCTATTTAGAGGCATGCAAAAACATTTCTCTTCTGCATCAGGCTCTGCCTTATTTTACTTTTCTCCCGTGTTCTCCCAGAATTAAGTTAATATCCATTATGAGTAATTCTCATTGGAAGAAAAAATGAGATAGAAATGTCATATCTTTGGAACTGAGAATCCTTCGTACTCTCCATCTAGAAAAATGTGCCACTGATTAGTTAAACTACAAGAAACTGAGTTGCTATCTAGGGCATCCCACTGGCATAGTTCTAACAACTGATAATGCAAAGTATTTTTCAGCTCTTCTTATGTTCCCTCCCTTCAACATGGATTTAATCCATTCACTGTAGTCAGTGCTTTCAGACAAGAAAAAGTGTCCTAATATATTTAAACCCTCAATCTGACTATGTGAGTATCTTGACTTATGATCAAATTTGGGAAAAAAATCTCCTCCTTGATGTTTCTGTGAGTAATACGATATTTTGGATAGGACAATGGTATTTACATGAAGTAACTTGTCCACTTAGCCCAGTATGATTAAGGATGGATGCAGAAGGGCTTATTTGGGAACTCTGTGCCCCTACCCAAGCCAAAATATCTTGTATTAGCAAAATAGTTGCATGATCCTACTGCCAGGAATTCCTTTTGGAAAATCAAACCACAATTTTGCTAAATATCTTTGCATTTCAATGACAACAATGATAGTAGTAACAATAACACATCTCTGTTCTGAAGTTTTGATTGAGAATAATGGTCAAGTTGAAAGAAACTAGATAAATATATAACAAAAGTCAGGATTGTTCTTGGAAAACATCTGTTCTGTAGGGACAAAGGGTGAGAGGGGCAAAGAAACAGGCCCAAGGTCACAAATGATAAGAGCTCACCCAACTTCAGACACCTAAAAAATAGTCTCTCTAGACTTCTTCAGAAAAGGAATGAGATACAGGGCTCCTTCATAGGGTATTCATATGACCTGTCTTAAGCACCTCTTTTACAATGAATTAAATGTCCAGATGGAAGAAATTCTTATCTACCATTTTGGCTGTTACAAATGTTACCACCTCCCGCAGGTCTCCTAAGGAAGCCAAGGATGATCAGCTCAGATTTAGGAGTTTAACTTTCAAATGCCTAAACGAGGCATTGGAGAACGTACATACACTCTCACTTCAGACCTCTACTTGTTGGTTCACAGCACCTTCCAAGTGCCTGTAGGTAAACATGCTCTCATTTCCTCTCTAACAATCTCTGCAACTGCCTAGTGATAAGCAAGATTTATTACAGACTCATCTGCAGATCAGTGATACAGTGATAATTTACATACCTTAGGATTTCCAATAGATTATGAGTATTTTTGTATCTCTTTTGAAAGTGTTGAGGAGTAATTCTCAAGGGAATAAATGCAAGTATTCAGGAGTCTTTTTCCAATAAAAACACTATAAAATATTGCCCACTCAACGTCCTTTGAAAGGGAATAATCGTCATCGGCCCATGGAGGCACAACTGTGAGGTGAAGTGAGTAGGCAAGATCAGCAATACAAGTAGAAACAAAGTTGAATCTTTTTTACCCCAACATGAGCACTCTAGCCCAAAATACAACAACGCTCTCACAGAACTGACTCCTGTCAGACTTTATATACAGGAGAAATTATCATTTTACACAACTGAATGTTATACAGCAGCATAGTATCTTCTCACACTTTTAAAAACGCTTTAAACGTGGTGCCTTAAAGCACCACAGAGAGTTGGCCATCAGCTAAATAGTGGGTGGATGTATCCTCTGTGGTATGTGCAGATAAAGATGAAGGTAGAAACTCATTTATTTGTTGTCATTCTTAGTGTTTTAAAGCTCCTACTGACTCATATTTGAGTACTGTCTTGTGCACTACCTTGTTACAATTCAAAACATTCCTTCTATGTTGGTCATGTGAATGTGCTGTGCCTTCCAGTTTCCTTAAAGTCATCTTCATTTCTTTTGTTTCACCAATAAAAACATCTCCTTAGCTCAAGTCCTTAGGAATCCTATTTCTACAAAGAAGGATATTTTTTTTCTGCTAAACATGTAGACTAAAATTGCACTGTAACTCCAGTTACATCTTGGATTTTTGTCTTAATTTAAAAGTACCTTTTAGAGTAACTTCAGGACTAAGTAACTGAACAATGAATGAACTCTAAGGCAGGTGTCCCATAAGTCAAATGACGGAAACATTTTTTTAACATGATGATTATAGTTTTTGATCAAGCAAAATTGGGAGCAATACCTCCTCCTATGTATTCTGACAACTTTAGATGACTAAGCAAACAGCATACTCACCAGCAGTGATGAAAAGGCCTCCTCCTGCTTTGTACAGAACATGGCTGGCAAAAGGGGCTGCACAGATGATGAAGAAACTAGCCATTACAACAGTGACCACTCCTAGGAGCATAAGAACTGTCCAGAAACCTCGATAAACTGGAGAAAGAGAAGAAGAGAAAGAAAAAGAATATCGTATATTTTAGAATTTAAGCAAGTCAAATATTTGGCTAACAAAGATTTTTCTTTTCCCATTCTCTTTTTACTTCTCTGATTAACAAACCAAATATTCATTCCATTGTGTGTATATATTACACTCCATCTGGACCAAATTAGGTTTGAACCCAAACCTAGTTCTTATCTAACGATCATGGAACAGAATCAAGTTATCAAGATTGAAATCTAGCTACTTAATAGTTAGAGAGTGTGTGCATGTTTAATATAGCCATTAGCTTGACCAAATTTATGCCCTTTGGAAAATGGTATAACAAAGCTATAGCAATAAACCTGCAGGATGAATATTTGGTCTGAATGGATATGATTGTTTCACCAAAATTAACTGGGAGAGGCAGGGAGCTGTAACATCTTGAAATTCTTAGTGCTAAGATTGTCTCACCAACAACAATCTTTAACAGCCCTGTAATTTAAAAAATGGATAATTCTCCTTACATATAGTCACATTCAACAGAAGAAAATCTAAAGCAGGAGAGAAGAGAAAGTATGGAAAATAGAGAAACTAAGGAAAATGTAAACTATGTTGTGAAGTAAAGTATTTTAAAATGGCCCATTCCTGCTGTAAAGCTCTTTGTATTTTATTAAATTTAGAATGTGATGTTTCAGAAGTCCCTGTTATGCAGTGCCAAGCAGTGCTGAATTAATGGATGCAGCTGGTGATAAATGAGCCGAGAGTTTTGTGACATACTCTGGCCAAAAGAGTCTTTCTAACAATTATTTTTTAGCTAGTTAATTGCACATCTATTTAACAAAGTCATCATTTTACAAATGCTACAAGAGTGACATAAATTTCTCCCATGAATTTAAAAATTGGTACATTAACACAACCCATTAGTAAAATTACGAGTTGCAAAGCTCTCCATCGTCAGATCTGAAAATCTTGAAGCACTGACAATTCACTCAGTGAAAAACATTTCCACCCAACTGAGGGAAAGCATATAAGCCAGCTGGCAAGTCAGAGAAAGTGAGTCACAAAAGAAACTGCCACTTATCATTTGACAGCACCTACTTACTGTTATGGCAAAACACATCTAAGCAACTATTACATTGCGTTCATATCCGGAAAGTTTCAAATCTTTAGAGCTTGTTAGAGGGAACGATTCTGGCATAAGTCAGGTTTGCTTTCATCTGGAATTTAAAGGTGCACTAGATATTATTGGTTAGTGTTTCCCCACTAATGTGTTCCATAAATCTATAGTTTTTAAGTTTACCAGCTTATCTCACAGTAAAGTACACACTCTTGCTTGTAACAGTCTTGTAAATGTATTGGCTAGATCACATTCCCCATATTACATTAGCGGCACTTCTTAAATAACATCTTTTCTAATCTGGGCAAAGATTCAGAGACATGATTTTCTGCCATGCTAAAGAGCGTAGGAAAGATGAATGTGCTATCATCTGGGTGAAAAAGGCTGGCAGAAGGGTGAAACCTGTTCTGGTTCATATCCAATACAAGCCTTCTTTACATATAAATAAATATTAAAGGAAAAAGTAGGTAAGAAACAGGGCTGTGGTTCAGCAAGGCAGTTAAGTATGCATTCTGCTCTAAGTAGGTAAGTCTTATGGGATTTAGGCACCTGTTTAAAGTTAAACACATAGTTAAATGATTCACTTAATGGAAACAGACAGTGAATGGAGACCTAGAAAGGTAAATCTCTCAAGTCCTTCAGTCTTGGGTCTTTGAAGCAATTTCTTATTATTTTACCCATGGGGCTACTTTGCAAAGCCTGAGCGCAGTCCCAAAGTCCATGGGACATTACTTCCTCATTTAAAACCTAATGCTGCTAAATCACTCTATAACCACCCAACTCTTTACATGGATGGCACAAGGTACTTCAAAGTCATGCTAGGTAATAGGACACACTAGCCAAAATGGACCTTGAAAAAGCCTTTTTCAATATCATCATGGTCAGTTGCCTAAGTCATATGGCAATGTTTCTAATTTCTGACAAAAACTTCTCCAAAGCACAAAACCAATACACAGATTCATTAATTATTTTTCACAGAAAAAGTTTTGAAGTCTTTGAGAAATGTTACCAGAAAAGTTTGATTTGCTCAATCATTTCTGAAATTTGATTGCCACAGAATATGCTATTTTCTATTACTCTTCATAACTTGCAGGAAGGGAAGACTGACAGTCATGGGGCCTGTTTCAAGGAATAATGTTTCAGTGAACCTGTACAAAATGTAGAAGAGTTGGCACCATTTCGGTTCTTGTTGAGGCAGTTTATAAGATAGCTCAAATTCCGATCTAGAGATTAAGGAATATCTTTGACTCCTCAAAGGCTGCAGGCAACTAACTACGAGTTTCACAGATATGTTTGATTTAGCTACTTCAAGTACTTGAG
>JAUBOD010000537.1:3910769-3921060 GCA_032353885.1 Nothura maculosa
GAAGATGGAGGTGAGCAAAGTGTCTCTGACTTGTTTGACATGGTGAATTCTGGAAGCTATCAATGGGTCATGGGACTTCATTGGGTGCAGCCACAGCTCACAGATCAACTATTTTAAGATATGCATTTTGCACTGAGGATGGGCCACTTTGAAATTTAGAAATCAACTTTATTTTTACAATGCTTCCTCTTATTGGTACTTAAAAATAAAGTTAAAAGACTTTCCTGTTCTATATATCAGTTCCTAGTTTGTTTTTTTTTTGTTTTTTTTTTTGTTCTGTTTTGGATTTTTATTGCCTTTAAAATATTTTAAATGTCTTTCAGTTGTCCCCTAAAGCTGCAGGAGGAGGCTTGACCTCTCCCCGCACTACAACAGCCCAGGCCCGCCGCCATGTCACTGCGGCGGCGCGCACCGCGCATGCGCAGCCCGGCTCCGCTCCGCCGTGCCCGGGGCCGCGCTGCCCCTCGCCGGCCCCGCATGGAGGATGAGGGCCGCAAGGGCGCGGGGAGCCCGGCGGCCCCGGCGGGGCCCGGCCGCTTCGTGCGCTGCCTCTACACCGTGGGCTTCCTGGTGAGCGCCGGGCGGGGAGCGCGGGGGCGGCTCGCGGCGCGAGGGGTCGGGAAGTGCCTGCGAGGGGGCAGAGGAGCAGCCTGCGCTGTCCCATTCCTCCTTATCCTTATCCTTCTCCTCCTCCTCCTCCTCCTATTCCTCCTGCTCGGCTGCTGAACTGCCCCGACGACCAGCCCAGGAGTCGGGTCGGAGCGTGGGGTGGGTTTCCTCATTGATCTCCCAATGAGCTACTGTACTTCGACTAAAGCGTTTTTGGTGTTTGAGTGTGTTTTAATAGTGCTTGTTATTCCACTTTATACATTTTATAATGCACACCATAAATATATATAGATAGATAGGTAGATATATAAACACACACACATACACAGTTTTTTTTTTTTTAGTTCAGCCTGCCACAAAGCTGTGACGCTGTGACTTTTGTCCTGTCAATAAGGTGGGGTAGCACAGTGCCCTTAAATAAAGTTTTGTCTTGGTTTTTCTTTTTTTTTTTCTTTTTTTTTCCTTTTTTTTTTCGGAGAACTGCTCTTTGTCCCCTTGAAATTCAGGTGCTTAGTTCATGCGCTGATAACATTTATACTGCTCAAAAAAAAAAAAAAAAAAAAGAAAAAGCTTTTTATAGTCTTTAAATAAAAACAGGTCTGTGTTTTGTCAATACTTAGGTTGGATAGGAGTTCCAGTCCGGTTGGTTTCAGCCCATAAGTCAATGCCCCAGGCAGATGTGCATTGGAGCACGGTTTGGTTTTTAGCTGTTTTTGCAACCGCACATCTGAAGTTTTGCAGTATCTTCCTGACACGGAGCTGCCCAGGGAGAGCCATGGAGAAGCCAGTGCTGGTTTTAGGAGTGCGCAGCGTGGTGAAAGGCTGCATGGAAGAGGCTGTTGCAGTCTGCAGCTTCCTGTTGCGAGGATGTTGAGAGGATGTTGTGGCTGCTTCCTGCAGCCCAGCAAGTTACTGTTACACAATAACTGTTACTTGCTCCTGCAGCCCAGTAAGTTACTGTTACACAGTTACTGACATAAGGAATATTAAGTGAAGTTAGAAATTACTACCTGTTAGAGAACGGCGGGTGGCAGGTTGTGTGCCTTGACCTGCATGATGCTGGGCTGTGTACTGGGACCTCTCCTCTCCCAGTAATGCGGGCACTGGAGGAGGTGGCAGACTCCTCTGTCTTCGAGTTTGCAGGTGACGAAGCTGCTGATGTGCTGGAGCCCCCGGCTGCCATCCGAGGAGGCCCAGGCAGGCTGGAGGAATGGGCTGTCAGGAGCCTTAGGACACTCAACAAGCACAAATGCAAAATTCTGCGCCCGACAAGGAAGGAGGCTCTGCAGATGGGCAGGAGAAGCAGCCCTGTGAGAGGTGCTGGAACTGCCCATGGGCAGTGTGCTGAATGCAAGGTGCATCCATCAGCAGCATCCTGGCTGTGTGAACAGGGAAGTGCATGTGCTCCTGGGCTCTTGAGGCTGCTCCTAGCGCCCTGTGTCCAGTCGGGGACACCAAGTACAAGGAAGACGTTAATACATTGGAGTGAATTAGGTGGAAGGCCACTGAGTGGAGGTCAGGGGAGTGGAGACTCATCCACTGAGCAGTGACCTGGCAGCAGCTTCCCATAAATGCAAGGAAGACAGAGCTGGATTCCCCCACAGTGCCCTGTGGCAGGAGGAAGAGAGACCTCTGGTGACTGAATGCAGGGAAAGTGCTTTTCACCATGAGGATGGAGAGGCAGTGGGACAAGTTGCCGGAGAGGTCATGCAGTTCCTGGAGAAGCTCTAGGATTCAGTCAGATAAAGTGCTGAGCAGTTAGATCTGACCTCAGGGCTGACCCGGCTTTGAACAGGGAGCGGAACTAGACACTTCCAGAGTGCCCTTCCATCCTGAATTATTCTCTTAATTATAATTCTATATGCAAAATTTAAAATAATAGTTTATTGAACGCAGAGATTGTGTTACCAGGGATGTTTATACATTATCTGAGTTATTTATTTTTGCTGAAGAATTTAGTCCTAAGTCCTAAGCTTGCAAGTTTCAGCCATCATACAGTACTTAAGAATTTTACTTAGTGATGTTCATCATTACAATTACTCCAGCTTTGGGCATGCTATGAACAGTTTCATATTGTAAAAATACCCCAAAACTACCGGGTCCATGTGGCTAGCTCAGTAAAAGATAAAGAAGTTAGAAGGATGGAATAGGAAATGTTTGTATTATTTGGGATAGGCAGTCTTCACTGGCCAGTTTCTCTACTTCTGCGAAAGAGTTTGTCACTTGGCTCTATTTTTTTTCCATGTTTCTACATTACATCTCATAAGTTACAGGCAGAGTAGATCTTTGGGTAGATACAGATGCATCTTACAGCTCCTTTCCCACTGCAGATGAAAGTTCAGCTCATAAGCTGCACTTTGAAAGTGAAACAAATATGTACTCAAGTTTTTGCAAACATTCTTTCTTTGCACAAGTTAAAAACTAGTTTTAGGTGGTTGAAATAACAGACCACTTACCCGGTTAAACTAAAAATAGTAGTGCCAAGAGCATTTCATTTTAAACAGGCAAACTTAAAAATATAAGAATATCAGTCTTTAATTTTATGTTTTCAGGATAGATTATCTGGAGGAAAAAAAAGGACTAATGTTTTTATAGCTTTTGTTTATGTGTAAGACGATTCCTTTGACTTTTTTTTTTAAATTGTTTTATAGTTTTGTGCATATGAGATACACTGTAGAGATTGCAATATATCACATTCACACTTTCACAACCACACGAAACTTCTTTTCTTTTTCAAATTTGTATAGGTATGGAAATTATTTTTAGAATTTTAAATATAAGACCATTCTTAAGTCAGGGTGTCATTGTCTATGTCAGTTGTGATTATTGCCACTTTTTCTGCCTATTTTTCAGGACTTGTTTGGTGTGAGTATGGTTGTTCCTTTACTAAGTCTGCACATCAAATCACTAGGAGCAAGTCCTACAGTTGCTGGAATAATAGGTAAGTAGCAATCCTTATTTTGATTGTGAAGAATAAGATACTGTGTACTAAAATCTGTATTATGGAAACTGGATGTTGTAACAGTATTCTTCCTTGGTAGTAGCATAATAAGAAGTAATGACAAATTTCAAAGCATAGAAAAAAACAGGCTGTTTTAGACACAAAAATCACAGATACCTGGGGAAAAAAATCCTTGTAATGATCCTTTTAGAGGTGTTTTCTTAGTTTCTAAAAATTAACATCTTAACAACTTTGGAAGCCAGAAGTGGTTTTTTGCTATTTACTCACTCTGCAAACAGTTTCTACAGCCATTTCTGTTGCTCTTGATTTCTCCTCTTTTATTTAAATTAATTGGAACTGCCTTTTGGCAGTATTTTTATCATCTTAAAGGAATGTTTACAAATAAATTCTGAAGGTTTTGTGTTTTGACTCGCAATATGAAGTGGTGAGATTAAGCTCTGTGATTTCAAAGTGGTGGTCATTCATTTCTCACAGTATGGTTTATAGTTCATACTGAAAGTGCGTTTTTTTATAGCTATGTGTGGTTGACTTGGGATCTCTTGTTCAGTTTTTTATTACTCTGCTTTTTTATTTTGGATGAAATCTGGCACTTTCCATGAAATAGTTCCAGTTTTGCTCTGAGTTGACAAGAGTGTTATTTTAAGAAGCAACTCATCAAAAATGTGTCTTCATTTCAACACTGCTTTGATTTAACTTTAAAAGAACCTAGGTTTTGAGGTGCATTCTCATGAATTAAAGAGCCTGGCAGATGTTTCTCTGTGCTTCTTTTTTTTTCTTCTATTCTGTCAGTAACTGCTGCTAAACTCTTGGCCTCAGAAATGAGAGCAGAGCCTGTGGTTTCTTCAGAGCTTCTGCGAGATGCCTTGTAATAGAAGTGATTAGTGACTCCTGGTAATGAAATTATCTCCTGATTCTGACAAGGCAGTTGTAGATGCCAAGATGCATTTTATTTAATATACTTTGCAAACTCCATTCTTTTACATTACATGCTCTGTGGTATTTCTCTTTTTTCTCAGGTCTGAAACTGTTTTGACAGTTTTGTGGAGAACTGTGCATATTTTTTTGTCCTACTCTTCTTCCAGTGCTTTTACTAAATTATTCCCAAAGCTACTCTCATGTTTCCTCATTTAAAATTGTGTGCAGTTTTCGTAAGTAATTCATGCTTAATTCTTGCCATAGGTATATTACACTTTTTGTTTGTTTGTTTGTTTGTTTGTTTGTTTTTTTAGGGTCTATCTATGGTGTAATGCAGCTCTTTTCAAGCACATTTGTGGTGAGTTTTAAAACTGCATTTATAAGTTTGTTGCTATTTTTGTGGAAATTTTTAATTAAAAAAATGAATCTTGAAAATTTCAAAGTTTTTTAGAGGACCCAGTTTTTAGTTTGTGTGGAACTTATGCAAAATTATGCAAATCAGTCAAATCATTCAGATCATTGTTAAGCAAGAACAGTCTTTAGACAAGAAGTAGAATCCAAGTTGGAATCAGTCGTACATTCTGAAGCACATCTCAGTCACACAGAGTTTTTCTTTTTTGGAAGTTATTTACCTTTATGCTATTAAAGCAGTTTTCTTCAACCCTGTAGCCTGTCAAAAAAATAGTCTCACAGGTCAGTTCTTCACACGTCTGTTTTCTTGAGTTTCCTGTTCTTTTTTTCTGGAGTTTGCTTTCCCTGTTTAATGAGCTGCCAGGTGGCCTTAAAGCAGGCAGCGTGTTTTCATTTATTTTTTTTAACTCTTGATCTAAATAAAAATGCAAAGAGTGACCATAAAGGCCAAACTTCCTCAATTCAGCCTTTACTGATCAATATCTTACATGTTTGTATTTTAGCTACTTTTAATTTAACCCTGATATATCTTAGCTCTCAAGAAAACAGATTTTGAGCATCTCCCCAAAAGAGCATTAGAGGGTTTATCATGCAGATCACTTCAGGTAACTTTCTTCTGTAAACTCTGTGGTATTTTCTTTGAACTGCAAGACCTGCTTTACCTGCTTTCCTAAGAAACCTACTCCTTCCATATTTCCTACAGTAAATACAGATGATGTATAAGTGTGTAGCATGCAGATTTACCTTTGCTCATTTTTATAGCTACTTCCTATTTGTATGCTCTCAGATGACCAGCTCCTCCTCGCTTAGTCTGCTCTTTTACGATGCTCAACGAGTGTCTTGTACCCAGTGACCACTCTCAGTGTTTGGGTTGTGATAACACTTTCATTTTCCACTATTACTACTACCACTGTACCCTAGTGTTTTATCACATGGTTGTATTTTTAGAAAGGGAGAAATTAAATGAAGTTTTGTCTGTGCGTGGCATGAAATAGAAGCACAGCTTGAGCAGAAGTGCTGTCCATAGGACAGAACTCCATCTTCCTTTGCAGACTTTGAGCTCTTAGGAAAGGTGTCTGATAAGCTCATGAACTTTTCATTGGCAGCCCTTTGATGGTTGTTTTTTTCTCCGTTGTATTTTAATGTATTGATTGTTCACAGCAGATAGTTAAATGCTATAAATGCTCTAATTTCTCCTTTGCCAAGGGCTGCTGGAGTGATATAGTAGGAAGACGATACTCCCTGCTGGCCTGCATTCTTCTAAGTGCCCTGGGTTACCTCCTTCTGGGAACATCCACCACCATATTCCTGTTTGCCATTTCTAGGGTCCCTGTAGGTGAGTAAGCACTTGGTATTTGTGACTTAAAGTTCCCTTGTAGCCTCAGCATGCAAATTACTGCTGGAGAAACTGAGGCACGTGGATGGGTAAACAGTGGTACCAGCTGAATCCCAGTAATGGAGAAATGTCTGCAAGTCAAATGTTCTCATGTTTGGTTTTGTTTTCCCCTGAAAATAGTTTGTAATGTATACTCAAATTGGCACATTTTTATGCCACCTTCAATAGTTGTATTATGTAAAAATGTGAATACAGCAGTTCCTTGAAGGAGGCCATTATAAGGTACAATTAGTCATAAGAGATACCCAATGTATCTGATCACTGCTGAAAATATCGGCCTGTATTTTCAGTGCAACATGGAATGATGTCTGCCATATTGCTATTCTCATGTTGAAAACCAACTTAAAAGTTATAAAATTCGGTTTAAAGTTTAGGTCACTACTGCAATAGACTATGCTGTGCAGAAAAAAAGCATGCATATTTTTATCACTGAATCTAATTCTATATCAATGCTTTCATTTGAATTTTGAATTTTATAATAAGTTTATAATTTTTCAATAGTTGAAAGCCTGTTATGATTTCTGATATAATAAGAATTATTATTAGTATCAACCTTTCTGTTCAAGGGTACTAAAATGGCCAATGGTTTTGATTTAGAAATTAATGTTTCCTTTGGGTTTCCTTTGGGTTCTTTCAAAAAAATCGTTGTTTCATTTCAAAAAAATGCTAATGAATGATTTGGTTAATAGTTTATTAATTGTAGGAGTAATATTTTTTTTGATGTTAACAGCAACAGAGTTTGAGAGCGTTGCCTTTCTTAGAAAGAAGCATAAATGACTGCACAGTTAGTATCCTGCACTGCGTTTTTGCCACCTGCCAATCTCATGTGAATTTGTTGTGTTGCACTCCTGAAAATGTCCATATGCAGCAAAGTTGGCACAGGGATATGTCTGTAATGGGCAAGCCATTCCCACAGTCCTGCCACTTATTCTGTCCCATAAGTGAGTGCTGTATTTTCAGCTGTGCTTTATTCCTAACGAGATCCAGCATTCAGAGAAGTTATTTACTCCTTCAGCAGGAGTGTTCCCTTGTCAGCTTTGATTGCAAGGTCCCCATTTTTGAATAGCTGAGAAGTAGTTGTAGCTAAATATGCAGTTTATTCAACATAATAAACTGCATGTCCTCCACGACATATTCTTGTATGACTCCAGTTTTGCATGATTTATGGTTTATAGAATGCTCTAAAATACGAATCACAGACAGACTTTGGACACTGGTGTCCCACATAGCTGCTATCGTTTGTTATCTTTCTGGATTGATCAAGGCATGTTGAATTATTTCCTGTTGTGTTGCAGGTATTTTCAAACACACGCTTTCCATCTGTAAGGCCTTACTTTCCGACCTGGTGTCGGAGCGAGACCGGCCCCTGGTCATAGGACGCTTCAATGCAGCCTCCAGCGTGGGCTTCATACTGGGCCCTGTGGTTGGTGGCTACTTTACAGAGCTGGAAGGTGGCTTCTATAAATCATCTTTTGTCTGTGCCTCTATCTTCATTCTCAATGCTGGTAAGTCGAATGGTGTATTTTGCACATTGAGTGCCTTTTCTTTGCGCTTTTGGGTATTTGTGCCATTTGCAAGTGAATTCACTGGTATCAAATTTTAAGAGCTGTGACAAACATGTTTTGTAAAGTGATACTATACTTTGAATCTGAACCTGTTTGAAAGGAAAGGAATCTCAAAACAGTTAATTTCCAGATGCTTCTTCTTTATATTGCATATATTATTTTACATTCAGACACAAGTGAGGCAGGATTTTTGTTTGTTTTGTTGTTGTTTTCTGCTTTATTTTTTGTGCCCAAATATGAAAACAGGGAATCAGATTTTTTGTTCTATGATTCTTAGAGTTTGTGTTGTGAGTGTGTCACCTCAGTGGTCTTCCTTGCTTTCACCACACTTAAAATTGAAATGATGCTGTGAATAACACTAGTCTTTGTGTTATTTTGTTTTACTGAAATGAATGTTCAAGTCATTTTTCTGTTTCTATGAAGTAGAATGTTAAAGTAATTTTTCTGTTTCTAAACTGTAACAAACTAATGTTAAAACAAGTATAGCTAACATGATTGAATGAAATTACTTCTCTTACCCCTTAGGTCTTGTTTGGATGTTACCATGGAGAGAAGAAAACACAAACAGCAGTGACCGTGCACAAGGAACAAATAGCAACAAAGTCACAGAAAATTTCTCAATAAAAACGAATCGTGACCTGCAGTTCCAGGCAGTAGCTACTAGGTCTGTGGCAAGTGACAGTCCCTTCCTGTCTTCATGGACCCAGACTGCAGCGATGCTGAAGAGAATTAAGGACATTGCGTGCTCTGACTTGTGGGATATATTTCTAATACGGTTACTGATGTCCGTTACTATACTGCTCTACTACAGTAATTTTGGTCTGGCCTTGGAAGAGCGATTTGGGGTGAAACCCAAGTTCTCCGGCTACCTGATAAGCTATAGCAGTACTCTGGGAGCCCTGGCCGGCTTTGTGCTTGAACCCATAACAAGACTCTACCAGCACAACACGTACACCCTTCTGCTGCATTCCAGCATTCTCACCTGCTCGCTGATTCTCCTCTATACATCCGCACTTAATGTATGGACTGTCGTTTTGTCTTCTACCTTCTTAGCTTTTTCCACTACTGTCGGCCGTACTTGTATCACGGACCTGGAGCTGAGCCTGGGT
Source organism: Nothura maculosa (assembly GCA_032353885.1). Taxonomy (NCBI): domain Eukaryota; kingdom Metazoa; phylum Chordata; class Aves; order Tinamiformes; family Tinamidae; genus Nothura; species Nothura maculosa. The sequence goes on from JAUBOD010000537.1 coordinate 3,919,737, forward strand.
GGGAACCAGGCCAGCGGGGCGCTCCTGGGTGTAGGGCAGTCGGTGACATCGGTGGCACGGATAGTGGCCCCGCTCCTTTCGGGAATTGCTCAGGAGTTCAGCCCTTGTGGCCCTCCAGGCCTAGGGGTTGGTCTGGCTCTAGCAGCCATTCTCATCATGAACCTGAACAAACCCAAATTTTGCAGCAGAGGGAATGTTAAGTTGAAAACTCAGTAGCTGCATATTTGGTTTGAGTGGAGCATCTTGAAGGAAAGGCGAAGAGAATTAAAGAACCTGGGGCAGTGCTTGAATCTGCCAGGTCCATGCAGTGCTAACAGGATTCTTAAAGGAGGCCCCTTATCTGTTGAGATTGAGGCAAGTACCCATGTATGGCTTCTGCAGAGTCATTGCTCTGCGTGGGTCTAACCTGGTACCACTAGAACCCTTGTGTGTGTGTGTGTGTGTGTGTGTGTGTGTGTGTGTGTGTGTGTGTGAGAGAGAGAGAGAGAGAGAGATTAAAGTCTAGTGTTTGTTGTTTTATTTGTGTGTTTTCAGGACTTTTAACCTTTTGGGGAAAAGAAAACAAAGATAGGAAATGGAGAAATCCTGTTTCTAACTCACTTTTGAAACAGTGTTTACATCAATAGATTCCAGTATGAAGCAGCTGATTTTTATTATTTAATCAGAGGTGTATTTTTTATTACTTAGAAGGATTTGCAGTATATAACTGGTTAGCCGTCAGTCTGCTGTGGCAATGGCGTGGCTAGCGGGATGTTTCTCTATGTGGTGTTGTGAGGCAAACTTTGCCTGTTGCACTTGCTGTGCAGCATGATCTGGTGCTTCAGAGCAGCCTTCTGACCCCTGCAGACCCTTTCCCAGAGATCAGAATGGGGGTATATGCTAACTTCAGCTGTCGTAAAATAGTTTTAAAATAATACGAGCTGTTGACACTGAAATTGAGCACGTGAACTTTATTGCAAGTTGCACTAGTGCTTTCTAATTACAATGAAGTCCAGAAGTTATCATTAATTTCTTTTATTATTTCCTGAGCAGTTTTTCTACTTTCTATTTAAAAATAAATTTCTTAATTTCTTTTGTGCCTGTTAAGGGTATGCTGGAGCAAACGAGCAGTAGTTTAAAGGGAGTTGTGGACTAATGTGTTCCCTTTCATCTTTACAGGCATAAATGACACTTTAGAGACAGAGAAAACTGTTTATGTGTTGATAGAGTCATCATCTTCTCTGCATGGCCTGACTAATATTTCTCTGTGGGAAAAGTTACCCACAGAGCTGCAGTCAGAATTGTACCACTGACTGGTTGCTTTGGGTTCACACCCAAAGAACTC
>JAUBOD010000537.1:3921160-3931442 GCA_032353885.1 Nothura maculosa
AGCGGGAAGGTTGGACCAGATGATCTCTAGAGGTCCCTTCCAACCTTATAGATTCTGTGATTCTGTGATTCTGTGAAGGCACGTCCTGTCTCACCAGCCTCATCTCCGTCTAAAGGTAGATGAGCTGCTGTGTGGATGAGGGAAAGGCTGTGCGTGTGCTGTAGCTAAACTTGAGGAAGGATTGTGACACAGTGTGCCACTGCCTTCTCCTGGAGAAGCTGGCACTTCATGGCTTAACCTAGAGTCCTGCTTCTTTGGTGGAAAACCTGCTGGGATGGCTGCGCACAGAGAACACTTGTGAATGGAATGAAATGGAGCTGGGAACTGCTCAAGAGTGCTCTTCACTGGGGCTCTCTGTTGCTGCTGCTACTCTTTAATATCTTTATCAAGGAGCTTGATGAGAGCACTGAGCGTAGCATGAGGACATTTTCAAATGGCATCAAGCTGGGAGGAAGTGTTGATGTGCTAGATGGTAGGAAAGGTTCTAGAGAGGGATGCGGACACCCTGCTTGGACAGTGTGAGCTTTGAAGAATGTGAGGTTCAAGAAAGCCAAGATGTGTGTCCTGCCTTTGGTTCACAACAAGCTCCTGCAGTGCTACAGGCCTGGTGCAGAATTTTGGGAGAAGGGAGTGACAGAAAAGGATCTGGGGGTTTGGATGATGGCCATCAGAAAAGAGTGAGCAGTGTGCCAAGAGGGCCAAGAGGGCCAAAGACATCCTGTCTTGCATCAGGAGCAGTGTAGCCAAGAGGAGCAAGCAAGTGACCCTCCCTCTGCACTGAGCACTGCTGTGGCCTCCCCTCGCATCCTGTGTTCAGTTCTGGGCCCCGCACTGCGAGAAAGACACGGAGCAGCTGGAGCATGTCCAAAGAAGGCTAACGAAGGTGGTGAGAGTCTGAAGCAAAGACCCTCTGAGGAGTGCCTGAGGGAGCTGGGGTTAGTTAGTGCACAAAAGAGGAGGCTGGGGAGTGACCTTGTTGCTTTCTGCAGATATGTGAAAGCAGATTGTAGTGAGGCAGGGCTACCATCACTTCTCTCCAAGAACTACCCACCAGACAAGAGGCAATGGCCTCCACTTGTGCCAGAGAAGCTCCAACTTAGCTAGTAGTACGTAATACTAGGTGGCAAGAGTGGTGAAGCACTGGGACAGGCTGCGTGAGGAAATGGGGAAGTCCCCATGCCGGGCAGTGTAAAAGAAATGTGTAGATGAGACACTTAGGGTATGGTTTTACAGGCATGGGCTTGGAGGCCTTAAAGCTGACCCTCAACGACCTTGAAGCTCATTTCTTCCAAGCATAATGATTCCATGGTTATGACTGGAGCTGCCGCTAGAAGGCTTCATCCTGGCCTGTCCTTCTTCAAAGCACAAAGCACATCATCTCTGCCTTGCTATGTATTTCCAGGTGCCTTTGAGGAGGGACAGAGCTGCCTCCCAGAGCTGGAAACGTCAAAGGCACCACACTGCATAGTAGATCAGATGACGCTAGACACTGGATCCCTGAATGCTCATGTCATGTTATTGCCAGAAAGCCCCTGGCCAGGGAGCACTGTCATGGAACGTGTGGTAGCAGAGGTGAGTCACAAAATGCACTTCACTCCTATGAAATAAATAATCATAGGATTTATTATTATGGACAAGGATTTCACGAGATTCTATGGCAAGGTCGCTTATTATTTACTGCATGGAGTCTCAACATAATGCACAATTATCTTGGGATATCCTCCCGTTGGGTCATGAGGTTCAGATTGGACCTCCTTGCTGTCCAGGCTCCTTCTGAGAGGAGTCTGGGTGCGGCTGGATCCAGTCCTAGTCCCAGACCTGGGCAACGGTTTAGGACTACGAGTTCTTGTGCACAATTACAAAGTAAAGGTCAAGAAAGAGAGCGCGCTATATTTACTTACCACCAATCTGTTGTGGAAAAGCATCTCTCAACCTTGAGGACTATCCTTGAGAGGTATTCCTGCTCAAGGGGAGATCCTGCTGTGCAGGTTCTGAGGCTGTCCGCATATTTATAGGATAAGATGAATAACTTTCAGAGGACCATTGGCTAGTGTATTAGCCTCACTTCCCCTTTGGGATGCAGCCTTCAAGACTGTTATGTTGAGTCTAAGTGGGAGAAGAAATCAGAATGGTAGCACCTACCAGAATTAGATAAATTGCAGCTGGTTAGCAACTGAACAGGGCTCCATGTAAAGCACAGGTCAAGTTGAGCTGGGAAAGGAGCCTATCTTTCACACTCCACCCCAATTACCCTTCTAGAGCCAATGCACCAATTAAAGCTAAATTCTAGAAACACTGTAACTTCATGGATAAACTATACAGCAGCCTGAATATTTTTTGTGCACATAGACTTCCCTGGTTCTGTTTATGCATAATTGAAAATGTGTTGTCCACAGTCAATGATTGTTTTTGTTTTATGACGTTATTTTGAAAAATGCTGAAAGGGAAAAAAAAATTATTATTATTTTGAAAAACTGAAAGGGAAAAAAAAGTCGCAATAAAATTGTTTTTAAGGAATAGCAATACAATGAAAAGGCATTCCACCTCTACCATTTTGTCACTGTTTTTTCATCCCTTCTTTTAGTGTAGTATAGTATAAAACACAGATGACAACTCAATGTGTTCTGAAGTGCAAGGGTTTTTTATTTTCCTTCAAGGAATGCTGTTCCCTAAAATATGATTGAATACAATTATTTTCCTTAAGTGGTAAAGTATCCTACAAGTCAGACAAGAAGTGGATTGCAAGGTTAAAAAACAAAGTAATGGAGAACATAGCACTTTTAATGTGACACATTAAAGTCACATTAAAGACTAGGGGCTTGTGTTTGGATCCTGGCATTGTCTCTTTCCACCTCCAGAGAGAGATGAGTAGATGCCAGCCTTGCACAGGAGGGATGTTCTAGGTGCCAGCCTTGCACAAGAGGGATGGAGTGGCCCAGTGACATCGTATGAGGCCTCAGCGAGTTACTGGGCACTTTCCTGCATCCCGTGCTGAAGGCTAAACGCTGTAGCAAAGCAGATTCTGAATATAGGCTAAAGGAAAATAAAGTTTCCACCTGCACATGTCTGAACACAAGACTTGTGCTCCATGTTGATGTATGTTGCATATATCCTAAATGTACAATTTCTGCAAAGTTTGCTTTCCTTCTTTGTTTTCTATTCTCTGAATTTACTTCCATACCACTGCTGCTAGAGGTCAGCACATTCCCATTTTTCTTAGACTATCTTAGTCTGTGAGCAGGTAATGCAGAAAAAAAATTGGACAAAACTGCTGCTTATTGCAAACACTTTTTAATACCATCAGCCAACCCACATAGGGTATAGAAACATTACTGTATAAAAAGCTCATTCTAACTCACTGGAACCTCTGTGGATATTGTCACTCATTGCCTGCCAATTTCTATTCAGCTACGGATGGAATGTACTGGGTAAGTATTTATAGCTTGGCTCTTTGGGGTTTATAAATCCCAGACTCAACCATACTGTCACTGCTATACATTTGCAGGCAAAGATGCAAAGATCTAAGCATGAATCTTTTAAGGGAGTTTGTTGTAGCCTTCAATTTGAGTATTAATGGCTTGTGAATGGTATTCAGGTTTCTTTCTTGTAAAATGAAAGCTTGCAGAGCTATTTCTAGAAGTGAGTGTAAAACTAAGCACATTTTAGATCCTGAAGCAGTGAGGCTCAACAGAGCTGCCAGTGTTACTATTACTGCCTCTCCTGTGATCTTAATCCCTGCTATTCTATCAAAACTTGCAGTCTAGAGAAATTTCTAAAGTGTGATGAGGGCTGTATAGGAACCGCATCACTGATAATTTGAGTGAGAAACGCTACAAACCCAATATCCCACGGTGAGGTCCTACTAGAAGCACCATCTCCTACCTGCAGGAGGATTGCTTCTGATGGAGCAAATCCCTTAAGGGAGATGCACAGTCCTAAGGGAAAGAATCTTCAGTCCTAACTTGGAAAACTGAGTGCTATGACTGCCTCAAGTGTGAAGGCACTTCTGAATACTATGACTGCCTCAAGTAAATATATACTGAGCAGCCATGTTTATTCTATTCTGTTCTAGTGTAGTTTAGTTTAGTCTATTCTTTTCTATTCTAAATTCTGTTCTATTCTTCTGGTAGCTCTCAATTAGCTGGCTGGCCAAAAAGTTAGATGAGACAAATGGAACCCTTTGACTTGGAAGTGGTAAGATAGAGCAGATGATAGCTCTGTCAAGCATAGCCATAGAATTGGTCTAGTAAAAAGCAGGATAAAAAATGAGTTGACTTTGGACCATTGGTCTTCCCTTGTCTCTTGGAGTCAAGTGGCACCTAATTCAGGTGCGTCAGACAATCCATGACATTTTTCTACTACTTCCTTAGCAGTTCCTATTTCTCCTGCTAGACCTTGACATTTTCTGCTATATGTTTCATGGGCTGGGCCTCCAATCCAATGCTATCATGGCTATGGCTGCCTGTGGCAGATGCCATATTTTGAGTGTATTCAGAACAATTTTTTTACAGGACCAGAGCACCTGCATTCCTCCAGCTAATTTGAAAATCAACAAACAAAACAAAAAGCATTCCTCCAGCTAATTTAAAAATTCATCTTCTATTCAGGAGCTGGGAGACGTTGGCAGAACTTAGACAGCTTTGGAAATTGTGAGTAGCTGAAAAAAATTAGCCTTTAAAATGTGCCTGTTGTCTGAAGCTGGTGAACCTGGCAGAACTTGAAAAATCTGGCCCAATGCACAGTGTGATTGCTCCCAAAGATCCCAAGACACTTTTCATAACAGCACATATGTTATTCTGATAGAATTCTCGACTTAGGAGTCACATACGGAAATAAACTTTGTGGTTTCAGCAAAGAAGGATATTCTCAAGTTTCTTAATTGTTATGCAGCATTATCTTTGGTTGAACACCTGTGGTTTCAGGGGAGCTTGTATTACACTTTGAGTAGGTCAGTCCTTAAGATTTGGTCCCTTAGATTATTCTTTTACCCATATCTCCCTGAAACACTCCCTGAAAACTCTCTGCCCATGCAATACCTCCACACTACCCTATTTGCTTTCTATCTATATGTGTCTCAGCAGCTGGAAGGTGAAAGCATGTGAATTAGGAACACACATTTTCTACTGGCTCATTCCTGAAATGGAGCATCTGGGCATCAACCCTCTCCCCTAGGGCTGTAAGTATCCATACTACAAAGTGTACCGGAGCATCAGGCAACAGAAATCTCTGTTTGAATTTGGTAAGTTTCACAGTCACAGTGAAGAAGCGATTTGCTGAAAATGTGAAAAACGTGTTATCAGTCAATACATGTTTTTCTCCATCAGATGGTGCTCAAGGACAGATTTATCGGGCTTCTCATTCTCCAACAGGCAGAATCTTTCTTCAGTGCAATATTAAGAAAACCCTCCTCTGCAAAGTAAAACTAAACTGCCCGTTTAGAAAATCCTAAAAGTGCTACTGAACTTGCTTTTCCTCTGTAGGAAGTAAAAAAAATTGTAGGGACAAGCCTGAGACCCAAACCACAGCAAAAGGGAGATGAGAGAGGCCAGTCTGTGTTGCCTACTGCCATCATTGCTACTGAAACTGAGAGCATCCAGCAAAGTGGTTCCCAAAGGCGATGGATGTCTCTCCAGATCCAGCATAGTAGAAAGGAGCCTGGAAAATATGGTAGGAGCAGGGGGAGGGCAAGCAAGAAAGCATTCACATGGAGACAGAGATTCCCAGGACTGTTGTGACTGCTTCACAATATAATGCTGCTGTAGTATCACTTCAAAGTGCTTTGAAAAAGTGACTTAAGTATTAGCATGTTTTCAAGCACCAAAAACTTCAGACTTAATTCTGTAAAAATGACCTCCAGTTTTATGCGCATGGACTATGGGGCACTCGCTTTAAAAAGCAGTGATCTGAGTACGCACAGTTCCAGCAGAGAGCAAATAAAGCTCTAAGGTTTATTTTATAAACCTTATTATAAAGCAGTAATTATTTAAAGTTGTGCCAGTAAAACTGATTATGATTTGAAAATAAATAAAAAATAAAGTTGCCTTCCCCAAATATAGCCAATTGCTTGGGCACTACCAGCCCAGGAAAGAAAAAGCTCCACAGAGACTAAAATAATTGCAGATGTGCAAAATTTGTGGTTTATTTATTGGCCACTGATAAAAAAGTGCTAATAGAAGGAATCTGATCTGAAATGAGTACCCGGTTTCAAAACAGAAATCCAAACTTACAGCTTTCTTATTCAAACACGATCATGACAATGCATGACAGGGTGCTAGTGTCTGTTTTTGCTAATGAAACATTTGTTCTCATCTGTTTTTAAAATTTACTGAATTTGAACTCGGTTTATTTCCAAATAGGAGATGACTATTCATGGATATCTAAGTAACATCATGGTTCTTCCACAAAAATAATGTTTTATACAGACACTGCTTCAGCATGAACATTTGACTGAGATTTTCTAGAATTCATACAGCCATCTCTCTGAAGCTTAGAATTTGCATTTGAAATACAGCAGAAATTTCCATAGCTTGAACAGAGGAAAAAGACTAAAGCAACTGCACTGATGGAAGAGTTTAGAGAAGTTTGACATTTCAAATAAATACATAAGATTAATATTACTGAACAGTTCTTTAATGAGTGAAAGACTTAATCTGTATTTATAAAACTCAGCCCCACACCCAAACCTCTGAAAGAGCTCTACCTCATGATTTGAAAGAAATATTCAATTTTAATAGTCTTTTAATAGTTCTTCCAAAACAAGCTTAAATAAAAAAAAACTTTTTGTCCACTGATACTGATTTAGAAATGTGCTAATCAAAAAGGAAAGTTATGATTTTCACAGTGTACATTCTTAAATGAAAGTTATGAATCTTGTTACAAGTAGAAAGAAAATGATTTGTGCTGAAATGCAAAAGTTCTGAAGCAAGCTCAAAACTCAGGAAAGGCTAAGTGGGACAGAAAGTGCAAATTCCTGAGAGCTACAAATAAGTACCATTATTTTAAAGCACCCTCCCTTCCCATAAGCAGTCAAATAACAGACATTTACACTAGGATGAAGAAAATCTATGTTTCTTATGAGTGCTATTAAGGTGCACAGTGATTTCAACTGACTCCAGAGCCCCATTGTGCTACTTTTCTGTACAAATAAATCAGAAGGAACATTTTCATTCCAGGGAGTGTATAGCCAAGACAAAGAAAAGATTTTCCTTCCCCTTTATAGAGGAGAAAGAGAAAACAAAAGGCAAATGAGCAGATCAGATTCACAAGCATACGGTGAACTTGGCTCTCTTGAATCTCAACAGTCAGCGATGCAACCAGGAGACCCTGCTCACTTTGTCTATGCGCAGCGCTCCACAGCCATTCTACTGCTGTGTTTGCACTGCACCTGAGAAACTTAGGTGCAAAAAGCAATTTTAAATAAGAACATTATTTACGTGCTTGAAGCTTTCCTTTTTAGGGCTTCTGCTGTAGTGCTATGTGCTCTCATTGGCATTAATTAAAGTCAAAGTCATTTTTCCTTAGTGATCCACAGTACCTTTCAAAGGTACACATTGCCAGAAATGCAGGAAGTAAAAATTCAAGGTATTCAGGTCTCGTTTCTATCACAACTTTTCTCTATAAACTGTATTTGCAGTTCTGCTTCTACAGCTTATTCCTTTTCTTCTTGTAAGAAGATACTATCTTTCTGCATCCCAGGTCTCCAAATTCAACTTTAGGAATACATTTAGTCTTCTTACAAAGTCTGTATGATAGGTGCATTGTGCAATTTTCAGTGTTACTCTTATTAAAGCTCTGGTCAAAACAAGCATAATTTGATCTTAAATAAAATATGAAATTATATAGAATGTTTTTTAAAAAAATATTCCCTTCATCACTGGACTTTAAACAATTGTTTTCAACAGATAATTGGATCTTGAACTGGATGACTTCATTCCAGAAAAGACGATGTGATAAGGCACATTTCCATCCTATCTTAATAGTGAAAATAAAGTAATTAAATAATTGCTGTAAGTTATTTATAAAACAGATCTTTTCTTTATGTCTTCAGTTTTGCAGTTGTTCCAGTATTCCACTCATTTAGTTAAAGGCATTGGAAACACTTCTATCCTCATTGAGTTTTTCTTTGTTTTACTAGATCCCACTGCTTGATGAGATGCTTTAGAATCCTAACTCTTTATGTCCATGACTTCTTACTGATGGCTCTATTTTAGCTTTGGTCAGTAAGGCTGGTTCTCAGGCTTATTTCTCTGCCTCTCCCCCTGTGACGCCTGCCTGACTAACCGTGGTGGTGGCATAGGTCTTGATGACACATGGTCTGTAGATAAATCTTCTCTGGTCAATGTGCCAAATCTTGGTCTCGTCAGCAGCGGTTGCCTGAACCCAACGGATGGCTGAGGCTGGCTGCTGGGCTCCTGGCTCACTCCTCCTCCATCCTGCTTCCCGTCAACTTCATTTTTCCACTCCATCCTAAACTCAGGCAGTGGTCTCTGCTGTTTCTGTCTCTGGTCTCTCAAAATTTTCCCTGCTCTGGGTCTTAAATTGAGCACTGTGGTAGAAGCATCCATTTCAGAGTCACTGCTGTCGCCCACTGTTATTTAAAACAAAATTTAAATTTTAGGTACAGAATATTGCTGTTTCAGGAATATTACAATAACAGAATACTGAACAGTAGTAGCCATACAAAGTTAAAATGCTTTTCTGTGTTTCCTACATTCAGACTTCTCTGGCTGGACTCAGTAACAAATACTTATAGTGTAGGATTACAAGACAGATTTTACTTTCCTTACTCTTATCCTCTTCCCCCCGCCAAAAAAAAATAAAAGAAAAAAAGAAAAGAAAGTCCCTGCTCATCTGCCACCCTGTATTTTAGCGACATTTCCCCAAGCTCTTCTGTTCTGTCTCCAGGCAGAAAAAATCTGACTCCATCTCAGCTACCTGGGGTCTACCCCTGCTTACAATGAGGCAGGATACAGAAATTAGATGTTCCACTCCTATAAGAGGTCTAATCTGAGAGGTGTTTGCAGAGCACTGGATACTACAAGGAAGGCAAGAAACTTTGCTTAGGAAAAGGAACTTCAATCTCCCACCAAAGGGTCTCCCAAAGGATAATGTACAGATGGATGGAAATATCCAATCTTTAACACACCTGCACATAAGTTTTCAAATAAAATCTGTGGATCTGATCTGTCAGACATGGTGTTTTAAATGTATCAAAGTAACAAATTGTAGATCGTGTAACCATCATAACAACACGTTCCATTAATAACCTACATGTTATTTGTTTTAAAAAGATGAGGAAGGAGTCAACAAAACATATCATCATATTCATATTCATTCATCCGGATAATTTTATATCAAGAAAGCTCCTCTTCAGACTGTGTTGGCAAGCTTTTTTTTTCCCTTAAATATGTCAAATAGTATTTTTTTGACAATTGAATAATCTAGAGGCACATTGCCTTTTTCATGTGTAATTCTAGGTGACAGTAGATGACCTCTGTAGACATAGCTAGTCAGGAGAGCAAAGATGCAACTATCAACAGACAAGGACACAGACCTTTCTGAATTAATGTGAAAGAGAGGCAAACTAACAGGGAGCTGTGAGGGAGGGGATAGAAAAATCAAGAACTGTTAATGATTGAGTTTTTGATTGACTGGTTCTAATATTCCCAGCAGGAGATCTTGGTTGTTACATGGCATGAAAGGGAATAATTCTGAGCATGGTATAAACAAGCTTTGTAATACAAATGGTATAAATAAAAATAAAATATTGCTCAAAGTTTTCATATGCTATACTTTTCTTTCTTTATAATTGTTTTTGTTATAAAACCCAATATCTCCAAAATGAAGTGAATATGAGTTTAGGCAGAAAAAAAATGTTGTAATTTTGAGAAGATCTTCCTGAGACCTACAGATCAGAGATCACATTTTCATTCACGTCTATGGTGAAAAAGCATAATGAATCACAGGGACATAATCTCCTTCATAATACAAGGAGATTTGAAAATTATATGAGAAAGGAGCATGGACCATAACAGTATTTCTGGTGCAAAAGTGTTTCAAGCTGCTAGTTGTTCACATGAGGGGATATGGTGCATTTGAACTGCAAAAACTACTGTGTCTGCTGGGGCATTTCTCTACACTAAAATAGCTGGTTTAGTTCCAGCCACTTGAATGTTCTGTAACCTCTGTTAAATATCCAACACCTAGAAATATGCTAAGAATGCATCACTCTAGAATGTGTGCTTGCGCATAAAATGGTTAATATTTATTTGAAAATTAATAT
>JAUBOD010000537.1:3931542-3959723 GCA_032353885.1 Nothura maculosa
GAAATATGCTAAGAATGCATCACTCTAGAATGTGTGCTTGCGCATAAAATGGTTAATATTTATTTGAAAATTAATATGCTGATTTCTCCACATCATCCCTGGAAAAGCTGTCTAGCTACATAAACAAGATGAGTAGCAGCACAGGAAGAGAGAGCATAAATTTTTCCATTACCTTTAGAAGATGTTTTATTTCTTACTCGTAGTTTCTCTGGGAGTTTAGTGTTTTTAGGAAGTGAGAGAAACCTTTTTGTATTTGCAGCAGCCTGTACAAATAAATATGAGAAAAGTTAAATTACAGCAGAATGGACGACTTCTTGCAAAATGAATATTATGATGCACCACAGAGGCTTGAAAGGGTTTATGTAGCTAAAGCTAGAGAGTAGTCTGGGATTACCTAATGTGTTATCTTCTACTACACATTCAGTGCCTTTTTGCTGGTCAAGAGCTATGCTAACTAAAGTAAAGACAAAGAATAAATCCAAAAGCCAAAAAAAACCATTCTACACAGTTTACTCAAACCAACAACCTGCACAGGTGTTTTGAGGAAGGCAAACATCTGCATCTTTTTCCATAACTAGTGCAGATCCTTATTAGCCAGTTGCTAAAATCAGTTTGAGACTGAAGCTTGGGTATGAGAACAAAACTACTTTCTACCCTGAAAATGCTTAATACACCTAAATGACTTTATGATGGGTGACTAGCCATACTAAGACTGCTGGGAAAGGTCAGCACCGGTGCAATAGCAGGTTCAGGATATGACAGTCTAGTTTTCTAGTTACTTAACTCTAAGAGCTCTGAGTGCAGAGCACACCTCATACTTCCTGCAACATACGAGGTACTTTTAAAAAAAAAGTTCATAAATTTCTGAAGGGTAGTCTCTCATATAATTATGACAAATATTTTAAAAAAAACAACCTTTACAGTCAACCAGTTCTCCTCTGCTTGTTCCATTTGCTGTTGCACATTCAAAGGGAACATGGAAGGAAAATCCGTTTTCCATGACTTGTTTTCCCTCTTTGGATATGATAAAGCTACTCAGGTTCATCATGGGTTTACTTAAGGATCATTATTTTTAAAATTACAGTCTATGCAATCTAAAAATATGTTTATTTCCCTATCCACTAGGGAAATAAACTAGTTTCAATCTTGCAAAGTGACTTCATTACTGTACCTTGTAAATCATTGATCAAGTATGACAAAGAAAACATATGGATCTGTGGCTGATAAGGAGAAAGTCATTCAGGAGCACAGCTATTGCTGAAGTAAATGCCAGAGTAGCCCAGGTAATGATCACAGAGAAGATACAGTGTTTACAGGAGATGTCATTCCAACCTCAGCTGTCAAAGGACAACTATATCCACGAACAAAGCAGTCGGTAAGGAAAGTTGTAACACAAAGATTTATAAAATGGTTAATTTCCCTGTCACCTGAAACAGGAAGATGATTTGGGAGGTCAGCCTCTCTGCTGACTGAATCTTCATGTTCCTTTCCAGTAGGGTCTGAAGTTTACAATAATGGTAAAATAGGATTGCTTCAGACCACCAAATCTCATCATGTCATGAAATTTCTTGGAAAAAAGAACAGCTTTTCAGATTGTGTCAAAACTTGAGGCCCTGACTACATTTTATGATTAGTAAGGAGCATTTTTAAAATGCTCTGGCATTTTTAAATGAAGTGTTTACTTTGTCTTCATCAAAAATGCTTCTCATGCATATTTTGGAGCACTTTTTGTATATCTCAATGTTGTTTTCTACTTCAGTCATACAAGTCATATCAAAATACAATTCTGATCAGATCTTAGAGGTACACTGTGCGTGGAGCTTGTCTTGCTAAATTAATGGCAGAAGAGATGTTTCTACATCATATTCTTCAAGACTGCAGCTTTGCTGAAGAGGTCAACACAAACCAGGAGTGGATGTGTGCAACTCAGGGTGCAAATATGACAAGTTTGTGTGGTTGTCTTCCAAACTCAGAATTTATTTCTCTACATTTCAGAAGATCTTTTTTGATATAGCATTTAGCTATAGAGAGCTACTTTGTATAAACAAACCAAAATGCAAGTACCGGTTTTTCTCTTGACAGGCTGTTCGTTTTCCTTAAGCTCTCCCTGAGGCTGTGCCGGCGACGGATCAGAATTTCTTTGGCCTGCTTTTCATTCGCATCTGCAGCCAGGCTATGTCGGTTATATGACATTGTCTGAAACATAAAGGCAATGGTTACATTCCAAAAAGCACAATGTCAAATGCATTGAACTATATAAACTGCTCAAAACAGGTTTTTTTGCTTTAATAGTTTAATAGGCATCATAAATCTTGCAAACAAAATCATATTAAAGATGATTAAGAACAAGGATAGCAATTATGCCAGCATTTTTTTTAGTCATCTGCTTCACCAGCACTTTTTTCTTTTTTGTTGTTTTTTTTTTTCAACTACTGCTATTCATAATGGAAGAGAAACTGTAAAAAGTTGGCTTAATACAGTGTTTACTGCAACCTTGTACTAGCTCAGTCAATACATCAATAGAAGATGCATATTTGCAAGCGATAAGATCAGTCACACAAGGGAGAAATCATTTTTACCTTCAGCAAGCTGAAGCGAATTCCTCTTTTGAATGTTTTCCAAAGATGCAGATATTCAAAATACTTAGCCACAGGAAGGTAAAATGGCCTTTTGTTTTTATTTCTCTGCTTTTCCAGCTCATCACCTCTGTTCTTAATACAAGCAACTTGCATAACTGGGGGCAAGTGGGAAACCTAATCCCACACTGAGAACCGACTAAAACGCGAATATAAGTGGGACTATATTGTGGTTGAATCTGCACCTACAATCTGCTTTACAGCAATGTAAGCACATGGCAAGTAAAAAGCATACTATATATGAATATATATATGCGTGTATAAAATGCGTATTATGTATTATAACACATAAAATGTAAAACATCAAGTTTTATCTGTAGTGTAAGATCAAGTAAACTATTCATGTAAAGGAGTACAGATATCTTGCTGAAAATATGACAGAGAATGGATCCATGGGCAATATAGACGAACAAAAGCTCCATTTTTTTTGCTATTGCACAGCAGACACACAGCTGGCACAAAGATATACTATAAAAGTCATCAGTACACTCAAAGATAGTCAACTATGTAAAAACTTCATCCTTACTCGATGTCGTATTTGGTAGAGGTTCTTTGTTAATATTTCCCGCATATTTTCCATTTCATTGGGAGAAAGTGGCTTTATTTTTCCTTCATGATACTCACTGTGTCAAAAGAATAAAAAAAAAGGAATATACAAGAAAGAGGGAGAGAGGAGTTTTTTTTCTTTTTTTTTAACATGGGAATTGCTTTCGAACTATTTCCTTTGTTAGAGATGATAGAAAAAACATTTTTAAACCAGTCAAGCAAGATGTAGAAATGTAATGCACAGAAATGAACCCTTGATAACATTTTGGTCACTGATAACTCTTAAAAGTTGCTAGAGGTTCTCAAGACTCTCTAAAATTTCACATAAATTTCATTAAATCATAAATATGATTAAGGTACTTTTCCAAATGCCCATCAAGCTTCCCTTGTAGATGTAGTAGTGAATGTACGGCAATGTTTCAAACCCAGCTCAGTCCTACATGGCCAAGGAATGCTCCCCAAAAACTGTTTGCCACCAACTCTGCAAACTTAGACTCGCTGGAAGAGTGCAGTTCACTAAGTGAACTCCACTTAAAAATACTCTACTAAAAAATAGAGCAAGTGCTCTATTTTTCTATCTATTCACCTCTTCATATGCAATTAGCAGGTAGGCCTTGTCAAAGTTATTATCCTATGTACAGCTTGGGTCATGAAACAAATGCTAAGCCAGACATGATGCTCAGCCATGTTGGTCTCACTTGCCTACCTCAGAGACACCGCCGACGGGACCTTGCTGATCATCCCACTCTCTGCCATCTCAATGGCATGTTTTATTTCCAGCTTCTTGTATAAAGAAACAATACTGGATTTGGGCTGGTTCTCCCGGATTAGAAGTCTTCGCAGGTACTTATTGTCAAACTTTTTAAACCTGTATATGAGGCAAACCAACCCAGAAAGTTAATTTTTTACTATGCATAGTTAAGGAATGCCAATTTACCATCTCTAAAGCAACTGTAAAGGAGCTTATTCCCTGGGAATATTTCTATTCATATTAATAACTTACTGGTGAATAACCTAATAAAAAGTCAAGTTCATCTTTGCTTCAGATGCTCTTGACCTATATTTTGTTTAATGATTGGTCTCCCTAGTAGGAACTTTTAGGTACTCTGTGTTATTAAACAATATTGTTTTTAATTCTCCATTTTCATCAAGACAAAGAGAACATTAAATATTTACTGTAATAACAAATTCAATGTCTAAGTTAACACCCACTGCTTTTTCTTTGAAATTTTAGCCTGTTCTTGCAAAATCTTGGAAGTTCTCCATTTCTCCAAAATGAATGCAACCCTTCTAGATGCTGAGTGAAATAATATTGATTAGAGCTGGAGTGATTTTGTTTGTCAGTAAAATATCTTGCCCTCTGGTCATCCTGAAGTTATTCTTGAATTTGAGTCAAAAATATTTCTGAAGGTAATGTGGAAATGGACCTATCTTTCTCTATAACTTGTTGACAGAAGATCACAGACTGGAGTAGAACTAGCCTGAGTAAAGCAGAGTTATACTCATATCATGTTCCTATCAGGTAAGTGTCCTCACTGTTACGCCCTCAGGGCATTTGGGGAGAGCTCTTAGGCCTTTCTGCTAATGCAGTTCCACTGGTATAAAACACTGAAATTCTTGTTGAGGCAGTGACTAGAATGTAAGTGAGTAATGTCTGTGTTCTGGGTCTAAAGGACAAGTACTTGGGTTGGGGAATAACGTGCTTTGGTGACGATGATAATTCACTAGCTGGACTGAACATATGTATTATTCATGCATTGCTAGGGATAATCTTCTTAACTCACACTGTCTTAAATAATACCATCAAGAACTGTGGAGTTGCCTGCCATTAAGATCTCTCATGCACCTCATGTCATCTAAAGCCTTGATCTTCCTGTCAAAAACCCCAAAGCTTTTGTGTATTTCTCATCAAATAACCCCTTACTGAACACCAGAGGAATAGAGGAATACACAACTTGCTGTAGGAAAACAGCCTGTGGATGAAAGGCTCAGTGGATACGCAGGAAATGTGCTGAAACAGCCAGAAAGAAGGAGATTACACAGACCTCAGAAGGTAAAACTCTTTACCCTGGGACCAGAGGGTTGTGTTTTTTCCCAGCTGGAGTTTTGGTTCTACTTGCTTGTGGTTTAGTAAAAAGATTCTGTTTTCCTGTTTTCTCTTTGTAACCCACACATTCTAAAAACAACCATCTGCTTTCAGGAATAAAATGCTGAAAATGAAATACGATGCCCAACAGCCTTCATTTATTGTGGCTGAGCCAGTTTCATCTTCCCTGTATAACTTGAAAGAACTTGAAATGCCATTCTTACTTATCTCTCCAAAAATTGTGACCCCAGTGTCCGCATACATCTTCAATTCCAGCCTTCACATGATCGAAGAACTAAGGGGAAAATATTGGTTCATTACATAATCTTACAACACATCATTTGGTTTACACTTGAGTATTATTACTTTCTAATACCAGCAAAGTTCAAATGGAAAAGTCTATTCAGAATTTAGGAGGATGCTTTAGTTAAACTAAACACAGTCAAATGAGCCTAGTGCAGACTTGACTTACGGTTATTAGAAAGGCTCAGACTTTCTGCCAGTTCACATGCTCAGAGAGGGTAGCTCATGTTTAGTCATTGGTCAGATTGAGAGACCCAGATTCTGCTGTTTTCCCTTGCAGCTCCTTTAGGTCAGATGCCCAAAAGGACATAAATTGGCTGCCTGTCTTGGGAATGTCACTGTTTTGCCCCTAGCAAAATCTGCACGCAACTTGTTTTCCCCAAGTTTTCATTTTTGAAAGTTCCCTAGCAGCTTTGGGCTATGCCTGGGACTTCCCCAGGGTCTTCCCCAGGCTTGGCAGGGAGTCAGGTATGACTTTGCAGAGGAGAAATGCTGAGGGCAGCAGCTCCCCACGCCAGCATTCTGCATGCCCTGGATGTGGCTGACGTCCTCGGCAGACGATCCCAAACTCCAGTTTCAGGGGCTGCAGTCCAGCCTGGACTCACGGCCTTCGGAGCACCTAATATTAGTAACACCCTCTTCCTGACTCTGTCACTAGCAATGCAAAGGTGAATCAGTCCAGAGGTATCTCTCCCTCTGAAACGTTTCCTAGAGCAGCTGTGCTCTTAATTCAAGTGCCTCAACAGGGCACTCTCAAATTCAGAGGGAAAGCTTACAGATAGGATAAGCTCTGCAAGTGACTAACTCAAGCTCAGTTCTTTTCTTTGAATCTGGACAGTACTACTGCTCACCAGGGTGATTTACAACTACCCTCATAGGTATGCTGCAAGGAGAAATACATTGAAGAATGTACACAGCTAGTAAACTGCAATGCTGGGAGAAGCATAAGTACCAAAGACAAATCCATAAAGAGGCTGATGATGTGAGAGATAAATAAGATTAAGTGCGTCTTTAGGAGGAGTTTGCATTTGTTTAATTAAACTAGCTGAAATGTAATGTAATTAAATTGCCATAGCTTTGCTAATGTAGTTAGGTTTTGAAACTGTGTATTTCCTGTGTGAAGCAAGAAGATAATTTATCTCAGCAGATGAGTAAGTTATAAAATGAAAATTCTAAAATAATGCTAAACAATAATAATTATTTTAATAATGATCAAATGTTAAATTTACAGTTACTGACTCTACAGCATCTATAGAAATTTAGAAGATCCCATCTCCTTCTGCATTTCTCTCTTGCCTTACAGAAAGACACTGGGAGTTTTGTCAATACCAAGGTTCCATACAGGACACCAAAGCTCCAACATACCCTGTTATATATCTCTTCACTGACAGCAGGCTGCTTTTTATTTGACCTTTTGACATCAAGAAACTCCACCAGTGGACGGATTGTTATTCCCTGTGAAGAAAATAGCAAATATTTCTGTGTTTATCCATGAATAAAAGGGAAAAAAAAATCTTTTAGTCTCCTAGTCTTTTCAGTCTCTGTCAGAGCAGTCATAATGGCTGTGGTACCTTCCTAGCACTCCACAAGCACATCTGAAACTATAGTTACAACAGTGAACTTATTTTTGTGATCAGCGGGTGTTACACTGATTCTTTGACAGCCTACAGACTCTGCCAAAATAAGAGAAGTGAAAGAGACCTCTAAAAGTAACAGACCCCTACCCCTTGTGCCCCAGTACAATATGTGGCAATTTCATAAATCCAGTAAGGAATATGTCACAACAATCCTGAGGTTTCTAGATTTTTTTTATTCTATAAAGTATTAAAAAAGTCTTTTACTTGTTTTATGAATAAACAACTATTTATTCACTCCTTACAAAGCAGAAGGATGGAGTCCTCTTTCCTAGTGATTGCTTTCAACACAGGTACATTAAGATGCCTCAGCAGTAGCACTAAAACTACTGTTCAAGACCAGTGACAAGCAAATTGTAAATATATAAAAGAACAGAAAGTTTTGGCCATTTCATGTATTGAGGTGGCCAAAACTATAAATTCCACAATTATTTGTGGAAGAATCAACATAATGTTTCATTTGCATATGCACCCTGAGATGACCAGACAACCATGCCATGCATTTCTTTTCATAAATTGATCAAGCTTTATCGTAAAAGTAGTTAGGTTTTTTTGCCCCATTGCTCTTACTGGAACACTCATCCTGAAACTCATTGTTCTGATAATTGGAAATCTTCTTCTTAATTGCATCATGGTCCCTTTGTACCACTTTGTTCTTGTGCCAACATTGTCCTTTTAGCTTAAACAGTTCTCCTTCTCCTTTACTCTTTGTGTTTACCCCTTGATATAAACAGTAATTACATTCCCTCTTCTCCTTCATTTCACTAAGGCCAAGACATTCTGGTCTCCTTCCACACAACAGGCTTACCACTCTCATGATTGCTCTAGAACATGGTATTATTCTCTGCTGCCAATACTTTTTCATTATGTCTCAAAATCACCTTTGCCTTTCTTCTGCCTCCTTTGCACTGGCGGTTTAAACAGCATGCAGTTTTAAACTTGCACCTTTTTCTTTCTCCCCTTGCATTTTTTTGCAAGGCTCCCATTTCACAGGAGAAACTCCTAATAAGTAAAAAAGTTCTAGCAAGAAATTGCTCTTATTACTGTTAAATTTCAATATGTGTCATCCTACTGTTCTTCATTGATTCTCTCCTTCCTATACCATATCCCACAGTGTTGTCACCTTGAGAACGCTGTCCAAGGTCTGTCATCAACATCAGCACCAAAAGAATTCCTACTTTTCTGTGACTTGGTCTATAATGAGAATACTAAATGAAGCCATTGCCATGAACCATCCTTGAGGAATTCTCTTAATGATATCTCTTCAGAATATTATCTGAAGGTGGCTGCACTCTGAAGCTTAAAGAGGCCGGGAAATCTCCACCTGTGCAGATAGTCTGATCACAACTGGGAATGGAACTGGGCAACCTGATTTAATTTAGTCCTGCTTTGGGGACTGGACTATATCCTTCAAAAGCCCTTTCTAATCCCATTTATTCTTTATTTCTATTTCCTTCTACAGGAGAAACTACCAATCTCTTCCTCATCCATTTCTACCATATCTAAAGCCAATCATTCTTTCTATAGTCAATCTAAACCTCAGTTTAACTAACAGCTAAACTCATAATTTCTTGTGTAGCCTCACCACAAAGGTTTCATAATAGCCCATTTAAATGAAGTTACAATAGGTTGCCTACTTAATGAGGTTAATAGTATTGCCTTGCTTTATAAAACACTTTGTCTTATAAAAGAATATCAGTTTTCCCTTTATGTTGCATTTCATAGCACATTCCATTTACCTACATATTTTAAAATATTCTTTCTTTTAGAATCAATTTTCTCATCCTACATGCTAAAGAGGTCAATTGCTCAAACTACATTTCCCCTTTTTGAAACATGGGGGCAGATACTTGCAATTTTCCATGAAACATTCTTTCATATAAAAATCATGTAAAAAAATAAATGCCCACAGATTGGAAATCTCATGTACTAGTTCCTCAGAAGTTTCTCACAATTCTGCATAATTACTAACCCCACATTTTGACTTGAGTGACTTAAGTTCCTCTGAATTTTGCTGCTTATGATTCTTCCTTTCTTATCATTCTTCTTAGTCATTTTGACCTCGGTCCCATAGTCCGTATGAAACAAAAGTTCTGCACAATCTCTTCCACTCCTGGTGCTTTTGGATGGATGTCCAGCTGTTTTTCAAAATTATTGCATAACACCTAGATTCAAAACACTCCACTTCTCAGTGTTGTTAAGTGTCTTCCCATTCCCTTGCACACAGCACTCCATATTCACCACAGAACTACTGAGTAAATATGTAATTCTAAATATTCAAACAAGAACTTAGTGCTAAGGCTGCATCCAGATTTTATTTTACCTCTACTCCAACCTCACTGGTTCTTACAAAGCTTAATACTACTTAAGTAGTAAGTAATTAATATCTGTCATACCTTTACTACCTCTCTACTTTTGCACATTTTCTTTTAAAGTATAACCATAGAGCAATGCAGAAGAGTACCTTCAAGTATGTTCCTGTAAATGAGTGGAGATGTCTGTTTTTCTACCGACTACTTATCTACAATCCATCTGAGAAAATAAAATAAAAATTGTCCAGAAGAGAAAAGGCATTACCTGAATGAAAACAGTAAAGAATATCACCACAATAACAGCAGTGATGAACAATTTCTTCCTGGGGAACACAGCAGGAGGAAGTAGAAATACAAGTGAAAAACAAATAGCTCCCCGGAGACCTCCATAGGCAATAATAAATTGGTCCTTAAAAGTGAGAGGAATTGTTCTGAACACATTAATGATCTGAGTCAGGACAAAAACACCTGAGAGAAAGAAGGGAAATATAGGGGGAAAAATAATAAAATTACATGAAAATTCTCTACAATGCTGATATTTAAAATGCTTTTTGTTTGTTTTCTATTTATATATTTCTGAAGAAATTAAATGTTACTTAGACCTTTAAAACACCGCATAAGGAAAACTTCAAATGTCCACGGCACAACTATTTATTCAGCTACCTCCCTGAGATCAATCAGATGCAGGACCCAAAGCAACTAAGTGTTCTCCACTAGACAGCTATCTACTAGACTTTGTTATCACCTTCAAAGCATCCAAAAATCTCTCTGTTAGTATAGACCAGGGTGCCTAAATTACATTTTTTTCCTGGAATTTGAGGTGCTTTTGAACACTTTTACTTGTCCACTCCAAAAAATTTTGCTTTGCATCCTTCAAATTACCATTCACCCACTTAATTTTACATGCCTGGTAATTTTATTGTACTAGCAGTTTTGAGTAAGAGGTATTAATCATGGGGTTGCAGGTAGTGGACAGAGAAAATAGTTGAGATACACACAAAGTGACCGAAACATTACATAAGAAACTGAGGCAAGGGAAAGGTTTAAGACCTAAGAGCCTGGCCTGCACTTGAGTCCTGAGAGAAAGATAAAGATCTAGTACTGTAAACATAGGAGAGGTCAAGCTATTTCTTTCAGCATTGTTTCGTCAAATGTATTCCTGAACAGCATTTAAGCTACAGCATTTCCTAGTTTAATGTTATTTATGCCAATGTCCAGGAAAGCCTACAAACCTAGCAAACAGTCAAAAAATTCAAAAAAAAAATTTGATGGTTCCAGAACTGATAGTAATTAAGCAAATGTGTTTATCTGTAAATAAATGTGTACTTGGATACAAAATATTCATCTAGGGGAAAGGTGGAAGCTGACCCTGACATTTAAGATACTAGATAACTAAAAACATTGTGTGGGCTGATGGGGCTCTACTTCAATTCGAAGTCTTCTACTTGCGGTAGGATTTAAAGTTTCACATGTAAAAATCACTGACACTTACCCAGTGCCCTCCAGATTAAACAAAAAAGGAGGGTGAAGCTAACAAAGGCCCAGTTCCATTCATGATTCTTCCCAACTGTAGACACTCCCATAAAAATGAAAATTAAGGTTTCACTGACACTGCTCAGCATCTTCATAAAATACTTTATCGTCGTGTAAGACTTTTGGGAAACATTTTCCTCCACATACTTGTTCATGGTCATGGCACAAGCTGTAATCCTGAAAGGCAAACATTTTCTTGTATATCATTGGCTCATTTTTTTGTTAGCTCATCTCAGTTTCTGGAGAATGCCAATCACTCTTCCATGGTGCTTTTTAAAATACAAATATAACTGATCCCACGACCAATTAATGTTAAATTTATAGATTTACTAATCCTAAAGTTCTGTACATGAAATTTTTTTCCACAGCTTTCCAAGAACATATTAGTATATGGAGAGTTTTATCACTGCTAAATCCACATGTTCCATGCAAGCCTCACTGAAACCAGTGGACCTTGGAAGAGGGAGAGACAGGGGGTGCCCTGGAGCATGGGGGTGACTGCTCCTATTCTTGCTGCAGGACATAAAAAGACAAGATAATTCAAGGGCAGAACTTCCCCCACTTCCCATCAGAAGTTGTCCTCCTACGCCATTCCCCTCCCCAGTTCCTTTTTCCTGGCAGTGTAGGCAGCAGCAAGGCCATAAACAGTTTGTCATCCTCCTCCACTTCAGGCTACTGCTTGCTTTGCCTACACATAGGGCTGACCATGGTCCTCACAGGAGAAAAACATAAACAGAAATCATGCAGTTGCACATTCAAAGTGACTAAAAATGAATGAACTTGGGATCCCAGCTGACATGTGAAAGAACAGAAAGGATTTAGTGTATATATGCATGCATGTGTCCTTGCTCCGAGCCTGTTATTGAACATAGGTTTTTAAGCAGCAGGAAGAGCAAATAACAATACAAGCTTTACAGCATATAGTACAGCTGCCAACAGTGCAGGGATGGCTGAAGACCACCGAGAGAGGTTTACTTGCTTAAAAATGGCTAGCAGTGCTGGCTGGAGGATAACCTCAAGGTTGTGCCTCAGTGCAGGGGAATCACAGTCTAAATCCATCTATCATCAGAAGGGAAACCTAAGGTAAGAGTCACTGTGAAATAGCTGTCTCTCCTCGTTATACTACCTAAGGCAAAAGCATTTCTGCCCTCCTCCCTGCAGCCAGTGGGTTCTTTTGTCCAGAAGTTTCCTTCTGTCACATAGAGCCTGAATGATCTGGTTTGGAGGAGAAAATCCAAGACCTGCAATGCAGTTGCAGATCTCTGACCCCACCAATGCGTCTACATCCTCATCCTCAAAGTGCCTGAAAAGCATTACTTTTGACTGATGAATCTGGGAGGCCATGTGGAACCTGGAAAGGATCCTGAAGGCACATTAGGATGAGAGGAACCCAAAGAAATTGAGACAGATAGGTTGTGAGCAGAAGAGCAGCAGAAGACCCTCAGTGTGCCTAAGCCTGGCCTTCAACTTCTATTCTTGCCCACCTATACTTTGTGATAGAAAGGAAGTCTAGTCAGCACAAAGAAAAAATGGCCATTTTTATTAGAAAACTAGTTTAGTCTCTAAACAAACTTCAAAAGTGAGCAGAAAAAAAGCTGGATAAAACAGTCCCCAATGCCCTACATTTAGTCCCAACATAATTGTCCACTATCTTCTCCTTGTCACCCTATTTCACCAAGATCTTTAACAAAAAGGTCCTCTTAGTTCAAGAGTGGCATTCTCTCGGGAAGCAAAGCTCATTATGACTATTTGGGATCAGTATAGAAGAAAAATTGCATATTTCTTAAGCATGCATACTTGTCCTCTGCAATACTCAGTGCTTTAGATAATGCTTCTAGTTCAAGTGTGCAGAGAGATCCTGTATTTGCCATCACAGGTAGACTGTGTCACAAGGGTTCTTCATAGTTCTTGTTTTGCTCTTTCAATCTTCCAAACTAGAGATTTGGCTCAGTCACTACCATCCTTGGAAAAGATCATTTGTACATTGTAGAAAAAATGAAGATGATGTCCTGGGACATGCTGTCATTCTTGAGCCTCAAAGCTGTGCCTTTTATGGGCCTGCTGCCCATAACATTAGGGATGTCAAGTCTACATCAAAGACAGAACAAAATACTACTCTTTTCATTATCTTCTTAAAATAAACTATTTTCATAAATGTAGTAATTTAGGAAGGTCCTATAACCTGGGAAATGGAAGACCATGCTCTGGGCACAGTTTGTTTTTGGATCCTGAGGTAATGGAGACACTGTAAATAGATGTCCGATAAGAATCTGTCACTGGATTAATCAGGATCTTTGCAAGCTGTAACTTAAAACATCTCCCATGCTTAACAACTAGAATTTAAAGGGACTACACTCATAGATTTTTTTCATTTGCATTTTGTAATTAGTCAACAACTGAATTGATTCACCAGTGTACCAAACAGTGTTGCATACTATTTCTTACTCTTAAAATGAATATTATTGCATACTAATAAATGCTTACCCTAAGAATTTGGTGTCTTTTCAGCTTATTTATTCAGGCTACAAAACAACTAGTTGAGGTCTCTTCAATTTAAAAATGATACAGTAATATAATGTTAGAATATGAGACAAAATGAAGCTCTTAAGATAGGCAAGATGCTATATACCTCATTATAATATCTTTTTTTCCAAATTAGATTTTTACTGTTGCCATAATCTAAGCAAAAGCTTAGGTGTGCATTGTTTCACATTTCTTGTCCTATTATGGCTTACTACTCGCCTCCATTTCTGTGCCCTGAGGTGGTTATCTTGGTCAAGAAAGAGGGAAAAAAATACAGTTAATTACACTTAACCTGCAGCCTTCAGTGCCTCTGAAGAATAAAAGTTCTCCTGTACAAACAGTACAGTTTCTGTCATGGTTGGAATAAATAAGGTCACTGGGTTCAAACCTCATATGTCCCTGACCTACTAAATTTACAGTAGTTTCAATGTTCATTCCTTTCAGCCTGGTAAATCATGCTTGCAAAAAAAAAGGCTGCACATATTAATATTTCTGCTCTTTCACGGCCTTTACAAGAAATAAGTAAGCAGAAGATGCACAATGGTAACTAGAAATGGAACCAGGCAAATAAAATTCAGAAGCACATCTGTACCTTTTTACACCCATAATCCTGATCCAAGCCCTAATTACAGGAGAACCTATTTCCTTTCCTGAAGAGAACTTTTTTTTTGCCACTCACAAGGATATGATTCACTCCCTCAGCTATTCAAGCCAAGTCACCTGACTCAGGGGTTACACTCAGATGTTTCAAGAATCATTTGTCCCCAGAACAAGTATATGGAGTTATCAGAAGAGGGACAAGCACCTTCCCCTCTATTCCTTTGCCAGTTAATTCCTAGTTGCACAGAAATGACGCACTCTATGCATGTACCTTATTTATTAGATAGATAATACTGTATGTTCCTGTCGATGACCTTCATCTTAAGTATCGTGCAGTGCATAACTGTGATGCCTTGTGGTGTGTGTTTAAGCATCAGGCTATGAAGGATCAAGATTTTACCCAGACTCAAGTGGGTATGAGTGAAAAGTGAGAAATAAATTGAACTATAAATGATCACATAATTACAGACCCTTTAAACAAATCATGTTGCAAGGAGCTCTCCAAGGTCATTTAATGCAATCACTTGCTCAAGCATGGCTGCTTTTGAAATCAGAACCAAGAGAACACAATTATGTTCATGAAACTTGCTCCAGGAAATAGCACACAATGTTGGTATATGTTGCATTCTGTGACACAGAGCATAATATGCTCTGAAGTTGAAAACCTAATCAAATGTTTAAAGCGTGGGGTAGATATATTCCCAGTGAACTTGGAGATTACAGAGAGTCTAAGGCCTTCAACAGCACTGCTTGGTTGGAAGGATGGTCTATGCTCATGACAGCTGAGGTATTGCACCTCTGCAGAGATCTCTTTCTCTTCTCTCTGTTATTGACATATCCATCTCTGTTAGCTATTATTACAAAAGATGTTTTGTTAGTCAAAGCATATACAATATCTTTTTTGGAGCATAAAAAAATACTTCATGTTTCCTCTATTGTTTTTCATGTTCTCAGGGGACACTGCCATAAATAAAGAAGTACTGTATCTCTGCCATGTTAAGCATTAGTGTGCTGGCCCCTGGCTCCAGCATCCAGTAATTCCACTTGTACACTTGCAGGCCTTTGGTATCCTTTTCATTTTTTCCTAGGTGCAGAATATGCAATTCAATTTTCATGCACACTACTACAATTTTTCTGTACAAAGTATAGCCACAGGTTTTTGGTTTAGAAGTCTTTTAAGTACTTGATCATAGGATGTCAAGGACATTTGACTTAAGAAGAGGAGGAAACTAGAAACCACACAAACGCTATGAATAGACACTAGGGAAAGAGATGGCACATCTGTGAACTCAGTCACAGTGGATGCCTATGTTACTTTATTTAGGCTCATATCAGAGGAAGCAAACCATGCAATCTTTAGCTCTTCACTTATACTGAAGTACTAAACTCTTCCTTTTTGTGGCATATTTCTATTTCTACTCCAGTGAATTATCAGCTGAGGTCCCTTTTGAACTGCTAGTTGGTCCCAGAAACCCTTAAACTGTTATGACCATGATAAAAGATATTGTATCACTGAAAGGGTACTCTCAAATATTAGAGAAACTAAGAAATAATATCCCAGCTGCTTTCACAAAAAAAGCTAGGCGTCTAATGCCTAAATTACCCACATTTGCCACTAGCACAATACAAAGATATTAAAGAAGGTTTACCTTTAAGAATAATGCTTGCAATCTGAGAAAACCACTTAGGTATATCAAGTATCATAAAGGCTCTTTCTAAAATTTAGGCTGTTACAGTAAAGGCATCCTAAAATAACAGACTATGGAAGCCAAAGAATCAGAAAACATAATATTTTTTCAGTTAGAAGGGATAATAATATAATTTTATACATACTTTTAAGTATACAGAAAGCATTGCAAATGTATCAGGCACATGTATCAAGAAGCTAAGCTAAAGCATTTTAATACCATAGGACTAGGTTCTGCAAATCTTACACTCATCCCATCCTTACTGCAGTTGTAATTCAGCAGCAGTTTTGCTTTAGAGATGCATGCATCACCTTCAGTGCATGGTACTTAGTGGCTGCTCACATGTCTAAGGGAAGATGTAGTTTCACAACACATTGGCCCAGTAGCAAAGCCAGCTCATGAAATAGCCTAGCTACTACTCCCACTCTCTCCCAACCACTGCTACCCCCCACATCACTATTCATCACCCCCTTAGTCATGTCTATATGACTAGCTGTGGGGTCAGATCAGGACACAGGTCAAAGAACTGACCTGGGTTAAAAATAATGCCACCAAAAATGCAAGGGATTATTTTTAACTTGGAACACTTGAAAGATATGGTTTATGGTGTGATGCCATGAACAGTTTTAGTGACACAGCTGGTGTGGTGGCAAGCTGAGACAATGGGATGGGAACAGTAGGGGAGAGGCCGGAAATCCTCAAGCCAGCTTCACTGCCATGCACGATGGAACTATGCCATATGGCAAAGTTTGCAAAATCTGGTCCTCTCTGCAATTCCCTTTGGCATTCTTATTTGGGTGCTATTATTACTAAAGTTTTGGGTACTTACGCCATGATGCCCGAGAGATGAAACATTTCAGCTGTTATGTATGACAAATAACTGTACAGGAAGACAAAAAGTGGCTCAATCACTCGGATTTTATGGGTGAAACGGGTGGTAAATGCTGCTACAAATCCCAAAAGGATTCCAATCAATACTCCACCGATCCCCACTATAAAGAAGTTAGCAATCCCAGCGAATATGTCAACAACCTTAATTGTGCGCATCTGGCAGAAAGACTTGAACAAATTGTACAGGACCTATGGGAAAAAGAAAGCATGTTATGTTTCTGAACTTTTCTTAAATTTCTCTTCGTGTCATTGTGTTTCTCCATTTCAATGTTGGACTTTGCATTTCTGTATCTACTTCAAACTCAGTTTTGAGATATGATGTGTACCTCTGGCATATCATTTGTCATTCATAAATATTCGGATGATTTACAAAAAAAAAAAAAAAGGGGGGGGGTAAATATCATTACATTCATTTTTGCAGATGGGGACAGAATACTGAGGTATCATTCGGCAGGCCAGAAGTACAGTCATAAGCAGAATCCTTATCTGGATGATTCAAAGTCATAGTCAAAGGTCCATCTAAACTCATTCATTTTCAAACTAATTTCTTCACTAATAATCAGTGAAAAATCACATTACTTTGACATGCATTTGAGCTACAGGACACCAAGAGGTAAAGTAGTAACCAGATTGTAGATCTATCTGACACATGTGGAGAGCACAGAAGCTGCCCCAAGAAGAAATAAGACATCCATGGAGTGTTTTTTCTATGATATACTAGCTATTAGGAGTCCAGCGGTTTAAGGATTTTTCAAGCTGTGAGATTGCTTCTAGAGTTTTGGTTTTATTTCCCATTAACAGACTTATTTCCATGTATTCACTTTTGAACTGTTCATAACCACACTCAAGTTCATATTTCTCTAAAGTTCAGTGTTCTAGTTATGACAATACATTTAGCAGTGAAATCAGTTTACTCTTAAAGAAATGTCTCAACTGCAGATCTGCTAGGGAGATTTGTAAGCTTTACTGGCTGGTACTGGCCCCCAGCCATGTGATACCATGTGGGTTACCGAGTCCCCTTGGACACATGAAAGCTTGGTCATGTGCACCTCTTCCTGTCAGAGCTCATAAACACAGAAATGAAAATCAGGTTCACAGACCAAGCGAGCAGTGTTGTTCTTAGTAAACACCACACTAGTCAGCTTGGAAAGCTTACAGAAGTTAAACCTTTGCTTTGCTTCTGAAAGCCTTAGTAAGCCCAACAGGTTCCTCCCACAGAAATGTTATTGAGATAGCAATGCTTTATCGGTACTTGCATTGTGCCAATATGTACATATTGAACAGTGAGTGGAAAGGATTTGTCAAGTTAGCCGTCTTGTTCTCTCTCACAAAGAAAAAAAAAAAAAAAAAAGAAAGAAGGAAAAAAGAAAATTGTAGAGCTCTACACAGGTAGAAGTCCTTACTAAAAATTAATAAACATGAAGATATGGTTTATTATGGGTCCTTTGGGCTAAGTGAAAAGAAAGAAATGAGAAAGAGGAGAAAATATATACATATATTCCAGTGCAAGCATGAGAAAAAAAGGTCAAATCAAACCTAGCAGCATCAAAGAGCAGGAGTCAGGGTTATTTTTTTCATAAGAATGATGAATTCATGACAAGGCTACCTGGGAAAAATCTCAGTGTTCACCTGTGAAAACCCATTCACCTTTCTGTGGTGAGACAGATCCCCTCTTACTTTGCTTCATCCCTTGTTAACTTGTCCTGTGAATGACTGGAAAGTTTCATAGTAGGTTCCAATGGTTTTCAAACTGTCATGAATTTATATGGAGAAAATATATCAAAATAAAGCCAATTCACAATAGCTGTGCTCATGTTGGTCACTTCACAAAGACCCTTCAGTTCACAGACTCCCAAGGCTCCATGAATCACGGCCTGAAGACAAGCACTATTCTTTGTGTCAAGCAAGCAGAGCAGTTTCCCTGGATCACTTCTTGGCACTTACGACTACACGAGAGTTCTGTTATTCTTCAAGACACCTATGGAATTTGACCTTGCAGAATGATCATTTGGTATGTATTAAGGAAGATGACTATTTTCTCTAATACCCTTAGGGGCATAAATAAGGGTTACATACCCTTATTTATATTTTAAAGGGAACTATATAAATATATCTACAGGAAATTTTCTGAAATAAGGCCAGACCTGCTTATAAAGAAACATAGTTTTGACCTGTTCAAACATCAGTCTTTCCATAACATCCTCTCATCTTCACAGAGAAGTGTTCACCCTGCAGATAGTTATAATGAAGCTGTTGCTTTTGCATAAACTGCTCCACAAACCTTTAGTGTGCTGCCATAAGTTATCTGAAAGCAAAAAACAATGTTCTCCTTTGTACCTGGGTTCAAAATCAAGCTGCCATACTAGAAACAAGGTCTACAGCATGTGATGAACATGATTAATCTTAATCATGTTCTTATTGTTCTTTATATACACTAGTGTAAATCAGATCATAATCAGGTGCACTCCCCTTTTGGGCTAAAGGTTTTTAGAATAAAGTTTTATAGTTTAACAACTCTTTAAGCTTTTAGGTGTGTTAAACAACAGCAGCACTCATCATATTTTGTAATGCATTTGGTATGAGACTTTTTTTTAAAGTTCAAGATCTGCATTTACTCAGTGTCCTTTAGCTGAACTCCCTGAAGATTACACCACAGAATATAGTCACCAATATTTTTTTACTCTTCTGTCAGTGTCTCTGCTCTTCCTAGACACTAATTGCTTATTTGCACCAATTTTCAGTTACTAGCTTTTATTTCTGAAATTGCTTTAAAGCACTCAAAAATAATGATTTTAGAAGAGGCATAATACAGACAAATGCTGTAATGTTTTCTAACATGGGAATAATATTATTGTAATGACAGTGACTCCCTCGTGATCTTAAGACCAGCACTGGAATTTGAACTACTAACACTCAAATTCAGCTGTGATCTTGCCATTCAATACCTCTGTGCTAATTATCACTGAAGCAGTATTTTTATAAAGCACCAACCCAAAAAAAGAAGCACTATGTCTGACTAGCAAACTTTGTCCTCATTTAAATTCAGCATCCAAAATTCCATCAGTGGGTGAAATACGTCATACAAATGCACAGACGTATCATGAAGTGTCTCAATCCTGAGTGACTGCATGAAGGATGGTAGAGTGATTAAGCCAGATTATTCCATGGGAGAAGTACAGCAGAGCCTGCATTCCTGGCCAGGCAAACCTTTCTTTATCTATAAAATGAAAGTGTGGTAGCAAATTTGCTGAAAGGCAACTTCTAGATGACAATGCTTTCCTAATAAATGCTTTTATTAGGAATGGAAAGGTACAGTGAGCAGTAGAGCAAGAAGAAGGGATTAAAATATTTAGCAAGAATGTTTATTGAAGCCATGCCATTTTGCACCGCACATCTGATAGCCTCTGGTTTTTAGACAATATGGTGGCCAAGTGTTTGAGCATAAGAAACTGAGCAGCTTTCTGCTGTCTAGCAGTCCAACTTCAGCTCCCTTACTACGCTGAACCACATCCTACCTAAGCCATCACCAAGAAAACTGGCCTAGCTGCATCATGACAGGTAGGAAGGCAAGGTTTTTTAAGGGCAGTTCACAGGAGAATTGTGTGACTACCTGGGTCACATTTTAAGTAAAAGCACATGATTACAGGTGTGCAAAACCATAACAGGGAGACATTAGCAAACCAATCCTTAGCATGTGGTAACCACTTGATCTTCTGCCAACTACCACTTTTATTCAGTAGCCTGGAAGTATGACCAAACATACTCCAGATTCCTTTTATTCCCTCACAAATATACACAAGATTGGTGCAACAGACTCTTCAGTATGTCCTCCCAGGTCAGTACATCTGGGCATAAATTCTGTGAGAAATGACTATATTTACAAGAAGGCAATGATGATGCCTATAGGAAAGCTGTACATTATGATTATTGATACATGACACTGCCTAAAAAAATCACAGTTTGAAGTAATCCTTCCTTGGGCATGGGCATGCACACATACTTCAACTATCAAAACACGGTGTTTTGCTTGCAAATTTTGCTAGACTAATTGCTCTTTTAAGACAAACTGATTGATTCTGTAGTCAGAAAAAGAAATTTGGGAAAATCCACAAAGAAGGAGTTTTATATTAAGATAAAATATTCTCCTCCTCCACCTAAAAGAAAAAAAAAAAAAAGTTAGGTGAAAAGAACTCCATTCCAGAAGTGGTCATTAAAAGATATGGGCACAGCCATGGCTGAACCATGAAGCCAAATGCATCTCAGTATTTACACCTTAACACCAAGTATTTTTCAGGACTGGATTAAATGCCAGTATAGCAATGACAGGCAGTTTCAGCACTGAGCTAATGAGAAAAAATAGTCTGTAAGACAAGTCCATAAGAGAAGATGTGTTTCAATTTGATGAATAACAACAGAATCAGATGAAGTGTGAAGCTTCAGAAGTGGGCGGAAAAAACAGCATTCCCAAAGAAGCAGAAGAAAGAAATGGTCAGCTCAGATTAAGTGGGTGAGATATACATGTTAAAGTTAGTCAAGAAAAGTCATAGAAAGTATAAAAAATGAATTGACAATTATGCATGGGCAGCCAGCAAGAATCCAGAGACAGAGACAGGAAAGGTTATGGACCCAGCTCACAAATCTTTGTGGCATATGAAAAACCGGATTTACATGGCTCATAAAACAGAAAGCATGACAGCACATAGTTAACACAGCCAGGACTTCAAGTAAGGTATGGATAAATGAGAGTAATGTTCCAGACATGGTGTCACCAGGTACAAACATGGGGCACTGGGAGTGTTAATGGAATTTGCAGATTGCTGTCCTCAGCTCAGCACCACAAGCCCTGCTCAGCTGGTTAATGATTAGAAAAGTCTACCTCGAGGTACCTGTCCTATCTCAACCATAGCCTCAGAGAAATATGTTGGTGCTTTCCACATGATTCCGAATAGATGGAAACATGCAGAAGGTCAGCATCAACTGGACATGGGGTTTGTGCCATCCCACAGATTCACTCAGGCTCCCTATGTACATCCAGGGGCTGTGCATCCATGTACAGCATGACCATCCACACAGGCCATTTTTCTTCTTCTGCTCAGATATCTTTTCAGGTGAGAAAAACGTGTGGTTTAAGACTCCTGAAGCAACATAATCCAAAGATACCGAAACTAAAGAGATTGGGTAACAAAATGACTAGAGGAAATGTGCTACCATTACACATTAATCTGGTGTAGCCTGAATGACTGTAATTCCTAGTCTAAAGTTTAGAGGATTGCATAAGCACAGTATCATTCACTGACTTCCTTCTTTTGGCAAACTCTAAGAATTAAAGACATATAGCACAGTGGCATGCAATTTTTTTTTATCATTTATTAAGTAACTTACCACAGTTATAGCGTCATTCAGCAAAGATTCTCCAAACACCAGGATGTAAAGCTGCTCATTGACATGAATATTTTCAAAAACCGCTAACACTGCCACAGGATCCACAGCTGAAATGAGGCTGCCAAAAAGCAAATTCTGCAGCAATGTGATATCAGTTAAACCAAATGCACTGATCTGGCAAATTCCAAAAAGTGAAATCCCAATGCCAATGGCATTCCAGAGCGTGCCCACCACAGCATACCAGAAGATGGTACCAAAGTTCTCAAAGAAAAGACGAGTTGGCATAAAATATCCAGCGTCGAGTACAATTGGTGGTAACAGATACAAGAAAAAAACATCACTGTTCATTACAGGTGGGGACTTCTCCTGTGCTCCAAAAATAATCCCACCAAGAAGCAGTCCAACGAGAATAAGGAGACAGCTTTCAGGTACTATGGAGGGCAACTTGTGATAGAGATGGAAGCCTTCAAAGGAAATTCAAACACAAGAAAGTGAAATAGTTATTTGTACAAAATCCAAAAGACTATGCTGGATTCTGCTATCTTAGTCTCTATAGTGAACAAACAGTAATCAAAGGGTAAGTGCATTTTTGTTGCAAAGACTGAAATGGACAAGAGGTCAAGATAAATTTACAAGTTAGGGTTGTTAGTTCAGCTAATTGAGTGGACAGTTCCTTCCTGCTAATAGCTAAGCTAGCCAGAGCAATTGGTTGCAAAGGCTCTGTTTGCAAAAGCATTTTTTTTCTGCAACATGGAGTCCTCTAGAAAGATATTCCCCAAAGACTTTTATTGTGCAGATTACATCTATACAGGGAAAAAAAAACCATACTAACTACTCCCCTCTTCATTCACACCTTCACAAAAGAATTTTCAAAGTACAATAATTTTGGTTTTAGGTGTCTTTTCACAAAGGTACAGGAGTGGTCATATGTGACCAGCAACCAGTGACACACTTCCTCTGTGACCTTCCTACAGATCCATCTTTTTTTTTTAACTTCAACAGAGCCTCCAAAACTGCATATTTTCTATTAAGCAATGGCAACCTGTGTCTTTATTATTATAGTCTTTGCTTTGTATTATATGAATTATAGTAGCATCAATATTCTCTGCTAAAGAACTGTATGAAGTATTGACACATTTAAAAAGATTCTGAATCATTGTAGAACAGTACTTGGTCTACTAAAATTCTGGAAACTTTTGATTTTAAGTTTTGATTTTAAGATTTCAATTAATTTTAAAAGTTAATTTTTTTAATTGATAAAACAAGCATGATTTTTGTAATTAGAGGAAAAAATTCTAAAGAAAGTTACTCTGACCAGTCCAAAGGAATGATCAACCTTATGCATCAAGGTCACATTTCAGGTCCTGGAGATGACAATCTTTTCCAGACTCCTCCTTATCTATATTTAGCCTACATAATTATATAGAAAACTCTCCACACCCACCAGATCCTACAATTCCTGACTAACTAAAAAGCATTTTAATTATTTTAAATGAGAGCCACACAGAAACATTGGGTGTGGCAATAACGGACATCTATTTCAGTAAAACTATTTCAGTAAAAATCAAAGCCATAGTCGAAACAGTTAAATAAGTGCATACAGAGTATTTCATACCAAATTTTCCAATTTCAGTCTTTTGTATTTTGTGATATCTGTTTTATTAATTCATGCTCCTTTCATCATAGGTTTTGTCCACAAGAGAGAAAGACTCAGCTTATAATTAGGAAAAAAAAAAGATTAGGAAGGACAAAGGGGAGATACATACAGATTCTATAATTATTACCACTTTAAAAGTAAGTAGCTTGAGATGCATTTTTTTAATGGACGAATACAAAATATTTTTTAATACTTATAAACACAGCCTATGTGACTTCTTAGAAGGACTACCAAATTTCCATCGTCCTTCCAAACAGTAATCACCAATATTCACTTGGCCGTATAGCAGAGGGAGCAATCCTGAAGACAGGAGAATTTAGATTTGGAGACTTAACTCTTCACCTTTCATCCACTTTCACATAACTATTTTACAACTTGCATTCATTTTTGCTGTGGCAGGAGGCCAAAATTTCCCACTCTGTGACTGAAGTTTCTCCTGAGTAAGTAAGCAGGGTTTGCTAAAAGAAAATTGTAGAAATCTTTCCATAGTATATTAAATCATTTTCTCAATAAAACTGGTGAAGAGGGAATTTTTATTAATGCAATTTTTCACGGAAACAAAAGCACTCCAACCAGTTCTAATACCAAAACAATGAAATGCTGATTGTGAAAACAACATAAAAAATCCACTGCTTCCTTTCCTTCTTTAAAGGACACAATTTGGAAAGTTTCATACCCTTACAGAGCCTTTGGGGATTTACCTTACCTGTAAAATAATGGAAAGGCTTCTGCAAAGTTGTGTGTTTTTTACCCATGTAATTTGCACCAAAAGTCCTAAAAAGAATCTACCTGCTTTCATAAAAGGCATTCACAGTTGATCTTAAGGTACGAGCTGTGGTTCCCTGTAGAAGTCAATGCACATTAAGTGTCGCCCTGCAGGATGAGAGACATGGTCCCTCTTTGCTGGCTCCATAGGCATGTGGCCAGGAGCTCTGCAAGGCCCAAAGGGAGAGCAGACCTGGGCTGGGAATGTGGACATGTTTCACCTCAGGCTATCCCAGTCTGACATGGACAGCAGCTCTGGGAGTGGATTCCCACACCACGTGCATGCTCTGACCACTGCTGAATCTGACCCAGGACCACAGCTGCTTTCAGATTCTCTGACTGCTGGTTCTTGGCCTCTGACTACGCAGTGATCCAGTTTCAGGCAGCATGGAAGATGGCCTTTGGGCATGAGGGCACTGGCCCAAAGTGCAAATGCAATAATCCTCAATTTAGAAGTCCCTAGAGTCCCGCTCTCCTACTTCTGAGGTGAAATTCAATAGCATGTGACGCTCCTAATGTCAGTCAGATACATTTCTGATTACACGTGAGTTTTCCAGGGATATTTTCGGAGTTCTGGTGCTGAACAGTTTAAGCCTTTTTTTTTTCAGGGGGAAATTGTAGGAAGGATGTTGGCTCATGTTTCCAGACAAAGCATTTCTAATCATGCATTTGTGATTAAAGGTAGGAGCTATGGGAATGTGGATGAGTTTGGCAACCTTTTGTAAATTTAGTAGCATAAGGATTAAGCAAAACTCTCCCCGTCTCACTGTCTAGACACCATGGCATACTTCAAGTACACTGAATCCCACCTACACATTGATAAAGTCCATCAGTGTATTGATAACAGGTCTTATTACAGTATCACCACACAAGATAATAAATAACTAGAGATAGTCAGAAAGCAACTCTTCCTTTCCAGGCATCATTTGAAATTTCTTGTTTTCTTGTTCTATGTGGGAATCAAAAGCACTTTCTTTAATGTTGTATATCTTTGTGAAGATGTGCCTTGTCAAAGTGTTTTGCTTGACAACTAGCTGCACATTTCCTTTCTCAAATTCTCTTTCTTGCTCTAAGTCGGGCCTACTGTGACCCCATCACCACCAAGATCTGCTAAACATATCAGATGATAAATACTCTGCTGAAATTAGTATCTCTTTGGAACATTTCTGCTTCAATGAAATTCTATTTCCATGAAAACATATTTGTCCAAAAATACATCAATCAGGTTATAAAAAAGTCTTGTAATATATTTGTCTTTGGGATTCTTCACACATTACAGGAAATATTAATAAATTTGGGCATGTCTTCAGAAATCCTTGCAGTTGGAAAGGATTGAGGCTTAAATTCATGACGGTTTGCAGTGTGCATCAATGTATGCATGTCCAGCACCTAGCCCCAGAAAGGAATTTGCAATGCTAGACTAAGAACCTAAGGTAGTGCAAGAGCCTCCCCATGGATTTCATGCATCCTCGTCTGACATGGGCAAGATGCCGACACTTCCTTCCCAGCACAAAACTGTGAAGAGACGGAACATGTCAGATAATCCTAGGCCTATCCTAAGCCTACGCATCACGAGACAGGCTGCAAAGCCCCCTCCATCCTGTTGACTGCATAGGAGAAGGATGCAGCAGAACCAACATTTCTACATCTCAGTGGTTAGGGAACTATCTATCTGGGCCATCTTTAATATAAGAGAGGGCACAAATGAGCAAAAAAGTTAACACTGTGGGAATGTGCCCTGGGAGCAATGAGGGCCTGTCCTGGGAAGGTGTGCCTGACGCAGGAGCAGGATAAGGAAGCACCAAAGGAGCTCCAGGAGCAAGAACTGGGCGTTCCTAATTGCAGTCTCGGAGTCAGGGCCCCTGCAGTGAGGTGTGGTGAAGCTCAGCTCTGCCGCACCTAGGGCCTCTCTTGGATCCGGCCCTTAGCATTCAGTGCACACTCAAAGCAAGCAAGATAATGCCCTACATTAACAACATCCATTCTTGCTTGATATAACTGAAAGGGTCTAAAAATCAAACCCATTTCTCCTTACTCACCTATTCTCCATATTCAAATAAGTTTGCTTATTTGTTATACTACAATTAACTTGGAGAATAAAGGTAGTCGAGTTATCTTTTCTATGTTTTAGATGCCTATGCACTAGCAAATCATTGTGATGATTAGAATGGATGCAGTCCTTCAGAAATTGTATACTACTGTGTATGCTTGTATGTAGGGATTTAAAATGGTTTAACTGAAACGTCTTATAAAAACAAATTAGTTTCATGGGTCTTGCTATAATGCCTAAATTCAGAACCTTGGGTAATTTTAAAATATTATTTTAATTTGGCCAAGATTAATTCTTTATATTTTTTTCATATATTCTGTCCATAGCAATTGCGCATGTTTCATGTGAACTCCATCCTAATTCTGCAAATGCCTAAATACATACTGAAGACTAACTAGGCAAATCTTAATGCATCTTTAATGCATTTTCTGCATCTTTGTGGGAGGCAACATACAGTATTTCTGCAGACAGCAGTGAAGCTATAAGCAGTCACTTAGACAGGACACCTCATCCTCAAACTCGACACTGGTGGTGATTGGAGGTGAGTTTCAAGTGTGTGTTTAGGCAGAATCAGAACTACCTGACCATCAGGCAAAAGGTGACACATTTAAATGGGAGTCAAAGTTTTCAAATTTCATCCAGGTGTTTTTTCAGAGTGAATATGACCATGAAAATTTCATGATTTCACTGAAATCCGTGCTACAAAACCAGACTTCTCAATTACACAAGTGAAGTACTTGTATACTTTTTCTTTAGTTCCCACAGCTTTATTCTTGAAATTATCTTTTAGTTAATGTCCAATGTTCCTCACATATGGGGATTTTTATGCACATTGCTGTTATGCCTTTATCTGATTTTCTTTACATCACTATACAGGACCATCCTTTCAGTCTTGGGCATAGAAAACTACTTAAAAACACTGTATATAAACTGCACAAAATGCAACTATGCAATACAAATATTTTCCACATGAGGGAATAAGCGTCCCTTCTTACCCAGTTTTGTATTTTTTTTTAGTTTCACAGTGCACAAGTGACTGGTGGGAAAGCGCTGTGCGGACGTTTAGTCTCCTCTCATTAATATTTGCTTCCCATCGATCTCCCGCTATGTTATGGAGCTGTCATCATACCCGGCGTTATTTTAAGAGGAAGAAATCAGTGCTCGGGTGCGAGCAGGGAAGAGTCCGCCCTGCGCTCACCGAACCCTCGAGTGCGGCGCGGATGCTCCGCTTTGGGGGCAGCACAAGCGACCCCGTCCCCTCGCTCGCTCTGCCTTCCCCGCACAGGGAAAGCGCCTTTTCCCGGTCCCCGCGGCACGGGGGGAGCCCCGGCCGCCCTCCCCGCCGGGGATCCCGCCGCCGGCGCGGCCGCTCACCGATCTTAGCGAGGGAGGCGAGCAGGATCCAGAGGGTGATCTCGAAGGGGATCTGCACGTGCGGGTAGTCCAACGTGAAGACGTGCAGCCGCGTCTCCTCGAGCGCGCCGCCGCTCGCCGCCGTGCCGCCGACCCCGGCGCCCATCGCCGCCGCCTCGGCCGGGTGGCTCTCGGCCGTGGCCCGCGCCCCGGCCGCCCGCG
>JAUBOD010000537.1:3960103-3993095 GCA_032353885.1 Nothura maculosa
GCATGTGCGGGGGGCAGCAGCGGGGCCGTAGCGCTGCGCGCCCCTGCGCGGCACAGGGCGCCGGCGCTGCCGCCCGGCCCCGGGCCGGAGCCACTGGCCCTGCCATGTGTAAAAATAGCCCGGGAGGATCGTGTAGCGCCCGAAATGGCTGTAAAGGCGATCGCATATAGGCTTATTCACACACCTGTGTGCATGCGGGCACTTCGAGAATTTACAGAGCTAACATGCCCCATACGTAGTGCATGTGCATGCTTGAAGTTCTATTTATATATATATATGCACACATTGTCTCTATCAAATATAGGAAAGAGAAGATTCTGCTCCTATATAAATTCTCTTAACTTGGAGAACTTAAAGGAGACACTTGATATCAATATAAACATATATTTGCATGCATGTGGTATGTATTCCTGATATAGGGATGTTGCGTCTGTCAAATAAAATAGGCAACATCTTCTTCCTGTTAATTAAGAGAGTTAAATTCTGATAACTTAGTTATAAAACACAATGTAAAAAAAAAAGCATATGTGTAAATAAATGAACACATATTCATATATACGCACACAAATAGAGGTAGGCTGCGTGTATCAAATATGATTGGCAAAGTCCTGCTCCTACAGAAGGCAGTGGGAACTTATCACTCATTTTAGCAATGCCAGAATTTCATCAGATGATAATGCCAAGCATCAGCTCTCCGACTCACAGCCATGATTTTCTCCTGACTTCACCATTTAAAAGTAATACGGTACTCCAAAGCTCAAACCCATAAAATCTTTATAGCATGCCATTCTGCACACCTGTACAGCCAGCCATATCATGCATGACAGTATGTTGCTTAAAGAGAAAGGAAAGTCAGTAGGAAGAGCTTTCCTTCCCTCTCTTTCCCCCCCCCATAAATGGTAGAGAGTAACAAACAAATGTCTGCTATTTTCGAGGGAGTCGATTAGCTGAATATTTGTAGCTGCCATTAACCCCACAACCTAAAAACAGTGTGCTAAGGCTAAGTTTTCATGGTTTAAAATTTAAAATTTAATACCAACAAAAGATTTTGCTGTATTTCATCTATGAATCAGTTCAGAGAACAGGTCTAAATTTCTCAACTGTGTTCAGGTTCAGCAACAGCTGAACATTGTCAACTCTGAGGAAAATCCTCTTAAATGGAAAAAAAAACCCAAATAAAATAAAAAGATACAAGAAGAATCCTTGATTCCTGAAAAAATCTGTCAGAATGCTAGAAGAAAAATTTAGCCTTTCAATGAAGGATGCAGTCTTCTCTTTCACATGCAAGCCAAACTCTAAATCATAAATTTAACTCCACTGATAATCATAGGGCTTGTAAAGATACTTGAATGTTCAATTTTATTACCTTTTCTTCAGGTGAAGAAAGCCTTTTTGAAGAATATTGTTAGGAACATTTCAATACATGGACATTCTAGGAACAGCAGAGATCCTCTCTAGCTATCTGCTATGGGGCTTCAGCATACTACATTGGCACAAGCATTATCCCTAAAGGATGTCAACAAGAAAGCAATGGAAAGAGCAAGTTGGCCAAAGTCACTGAAAGTATAATTATTTATATTGCCCCATGATCTCACATTCTTTAAAACTACCTCATAATCCCCTTTTGTGCTGGGAAAGTCCATGCAACAATCACAAAGGTAATATGCTATAGAACAGGAAACTGCACAATCATCTGATTTCCCAGAAGGTTTGTCAGTCACTAGGTCAACATTTAGAATACTTGAGCATTTGGATGAACTTTTTGGTTTGTCAGTGATGTGATAAAGAAGCCAGAAGACAGAAAAGTTCTAATGTGTTGAAATGAAGGAAGGACCCTTCTCATGTAAGATGTTCTTTTGTGCTCTCCTACTGATTATTTTTCTTCTCTGAGAACGCAGCTTCTGTGTATTGGTAGATGTCAGAGAGAGACTTCAGTACTCAGGTCTTGTCACTACAGGCAGAAGTTTCTCCTTTTCCACAGAAAGATGGTCCATTCCCTTGGGCATCATCAATACCTTGCAACATTCAGGTGTATTTGCTATCATTTGTGCTCCCCTTCCCCCCTAAAAAAGCAAAAAACAAAAAAAAGGGCACATAGAACAGGAACTCTTCCAGCCCTGATACTGCTGTGGATCTGAGTAGTAGTTTTGTTTTGTTTGTTTTGTTTTGTTTTTGTTTTTTAATAATACAAAAAAAAGAGAATTTAGTAAATGGAAAGAAAAATAAAATGAGGAAATGATATAATTAATCCTGACATTAATGCTGGCAGTGACAAAAAGAGAAATAGCAAATAAATACCTTAATGCAGGGACACAATGAACAGGAGATCGAAGAAAAGTGGAGAAAACTGGAGAACAATGAACAAAAAATTACTAGATTTCATCATGTTTATCATTAAACCAAAATAGATCAAAAATATGTGAGATTAAAACATCCAGCTTTTGAATGGAATTTCCTTTATCATACAATATGTCCCAGCAGGAGATTGGACTCTATTTGACTCAGTGCTCATTGGAAGTAGATTTGGTGAGTGCCACTGCAGTATTAGAGGCTGAAGCTATTGTGGGTTCTCACACATCGTTTGCAGCTCATGGTTGCTACCAGTCCCATGCAGTTGAATCTCTGCCTTTCCAGATCCCCTATGAGTCAAAGCAGTTTACTGCTGGTGTAAGGCCTTGAAAGCCAGGAGGAGATTTAGCAGAGAGTGTAAAGTGGAGTTTAATATTCTCATCAGCTCTGCTTCACCCAAATCACATGGCATGATAGTGACAGTGTCCAGTGTGCCACCACCACTCATGCCCCACCTGACCCTGCCGCTATCCATGCAGTAGCATGGAAAAAAATACATCCAAGCTCTGGGGCAACATGAGAAGGGCAGAGGGGTACCCACTAAGCCAGTGATGTGCACATGTTCCCTGGCTTTGCTATATCTCATCCTGACTCTGTCCTACAGCTCAGTGCATCTACTCTTACTCGGAATGCATCAGGGCCGGGTCACTCCACAACATCTCCATGATGATAGCACAAGTGGAAAGTAGGAACATGGCCTCCATCAGGTTGCAAATAATCCAGAGCAGGTTTTCCAGTGGGACCATAGGCAATGCCTCAGTGCCCACTCTGCAGCATGGCACCTGCATCATCCCTCTATTGCCAATCCTCGGCTTGGTGTGATCTACAAGACCCAGCGCTAACAGCACTTCGTGTCACATTAAGATGGTAACGTAACATAAACATAATTCAGTTTATGTTTTAAATTGTTTATTGATTGCTGCTTCTAATTGCTACTAGAGCGAGGAATTACTCAGGATACCTACAATGCCCTGTTTGGGAAAGAGCTGTTTCTAGACACATTGGACGTGTTGCCAGGTTGTTAATATGGGTGTCGTGACCCATCACAAATTATGACAATGTAATCTTCCCTCTAAGAGGCATGGAATCAGAGAATCAGAGAATCATTATGGTTGGAAAAGACCTTCAAAAAATCATGTTCATCTATAAATCCATGACCACTATGCCTGCTAAACCATGTCCCCAAGTTTCTCATCTCCATGTTTCTTGAACACTGCCAAGGACGGTAACCTTTTCATTGTAGGTGAGGCTTGGCATTGCAGGGTTTTATGTCATCAGTTAATATTACTCCAACTTTATCTACATAATAAGAAAAGATCTATCCTTATTATCATTAAGATAACTGATTTCACAATGAAAAAATATACAATGATCTAAACAAATGAGAATTTTCACGGTATCATAAATTCAACCCCATTTTAGACAATCTCTAAAGAGCATGAGCTCTTTAGAGAGTCTGTAACCATATTTGCATTTTTGATTTTCTGACCTTTCTTTGATACCAGGGAAACTTTTCCGGAAAATGCCATAGTGAATGTTTCATGAATGATTCATTCAACTGAATCTTCTAAGAATAATATTAGAGCTGCTCAATAGTTATATGATCAAAAACAAAACAAAAAAAAAGAGAATTGAAGAAATACTTTTCTATGGATATATTAATAGATATTTGTCCATAACTTTCACTGATGTTTTGCTTTGAAAGACATTTTCAGCAAATGGAAAAAAATGACATTATGACATTCTACTGCTGTCATTTTGTTTTAATAGAGACATAATGCAGTGGAGCTTTTGAGTTGCTTTCTGTTTGAATTTTCTCTGTCATAGTCCAAACAGCAGCATTGTAAAATCTCTGTTCCTGGTTCAAAAGAAAGCTATAAATGTCATTGTTCTTCCTACCCATGCCTTAAAAGGGACACAAAAGTTTTCTTCAAATTTCCTCTAGAAGTTTAGTCCAGAAGACTTAACCATGGATCATCTTGCTAAAATAAATTAATGTTACACTAAAATAAATTAAATAAAAACTACAGCATCTCCACTACATCACAGAGAAAAAAAAAATTCAGGTTACC
This sequence comes from Nothura maculosa, assembly GCA_032353885.1. Taxonomy (NCBI): domain Eukaryota; kingdom Metazoa; phylum Chordata; class Aves; order Tinamiformes; family Tinamidae; genus Nothura; species Nothura maculosa. The sequence continues at coordinate 3,964,525 of JAUBOD010000537.1, forward strand.
TCAGGTAAAAAAGGTAGTTTTAGGTAGCAGGTAGCCACATGGGAATCACTTGGGAATACAGAAGATGTGTGCCCATGATACTTGTAACAAATATATTCAAAGAGTTATGAGACAATAGCTAGCAAAGAGGTAATTATGTGTTATTTACTCATTTAAAAATACCTCCTGCATTGAGAATTTGAGAATTAGAAGCTATAAGCATGCTTGATTGATAGCTGTCTGTAAGGGGGAGAGGGCACTTTGCACGTTATTTTAGTTAACATTTCTGAAAATATTTTTTCCATTAGGACTAACATACTCTTTATTAGGACTACATAGTCACCTTGATCATGTACCTTTGTCTCTAAATCCATTAATTAGTGAAAGAATACCTCATCTATAAAGCAATTTATTATATGAAATCAACAGACCATTGAAGATTTCTTTTTCCACAGACTTTTCCAGGACTGCCTAGCAACCTTCACCATAAACCACATCTACTAGAGGTTTTATGTCTCTCTCATACACTCACTTTAATGACAGCAATTTAGCTGTGCAGATCTGAACTCTATTGAACCATTTTATGGTCCTTACTGTGTTAACCATTGTATCCACACAAGCTTTGGTTTTAAATCAGAAAGGGCTGAGAATGAGGACATAGATACCATTGGCTGCCTAACTTGGCAGAGCTCAAGGAGTGGCAGATGTAGGAGACTACACCACTTCAGGTGCGGGGCACCAAGAAAGGAAAAAGAGAAAAACAGATTCTCTCTATGGGTTATGGGCAACCACCTCCCCAAGGGAGCAGCTCATCTGGTTAGCAGAGTAATTGCACCTGCATAAACACTTTCTAAACGATTTCTCCTAGGGCCTTCCCAAGCCATGCTATGTGTACACAGACACAGGTCAGTGTGAGCAAGCAGCTCTAACAGGTTCAGCCAGGAAACTCTGGCAGCCCGTTTTATATCATATGCATCAAATAGCAGAGAGATTTTTGCAATGCTGCAGAGTATCGGAATTAAGTGTCACCCAGAAGGAGAAGGGGACACTCCGCTAGGTATTGCAGGAAGGCTACGCCATGTCTCAGGCTTCAGGTGTACAGTTACATCCCAGGAAAGCTAATAACCCATTAAGTTAATTTTTGCCATTCCTTGAATTACAACTTTGCTCATTCAATTCAGAGCAACACAGACAAAATCACGAGGCTATGACTGGAAGGGATTGTGCTGTTTTTCTTTTCTTTCTTTACTTATGTATCAGGGGTCACCATATCGCTAGAAAATGACTTTGTTGGGCACAGGGGCCAGAAACCCAGAAATGGGGATGACAGACTGGTCTCCATCCCTTAAGGACTAAAACAATCTCATTGTTTATTAGCTAAGCAACATGTTTAATATTTAAACTGTAAATTCCTTCTTTAGCTTATTCTGCACCAGGACACTTAGGCGTTGACTGATTTTTGAGGCCATGTCCTCACACTGGGTGTCAAAAATAGCCACTTTTCCCAACTTTAGTACCTGTCACTGCCAAGAATGTAGAAATACTTATTTAAATGTTTAACTTCTTATTCCTTTTTCAAAAAAAAAAGAAGTTTAACAAGTAAGATAGTCTCCTCTTTCAGTCTTACAGTGGTATCCTAAAAGACAATAAGAAATGTCTCTGCTTTTAAACATTTTAAAAATGTTTTAAATGTTTATAAAGGTATGTTTAAATGTTCCCCCATGAGTTCTTGTGTTGGACTTGGGGACTGAGTAGCATGCTCCGATGTTATAACCAACAATTATAACTAACTCCAGCAAAAATGGATAAAGGTCTAAACACGACAAAGGACAAGGTATAGGCTAATCTGGCCCTAAGAGACCCAGTAGGTTCTCTGGTGAGTTTCATTTCCAACTCCTCCTTTATCAGTAAAATGATGGCAGAAGCTTGCTGAACTTATAGTCCTTTCAAAAATGTTAAGCTGTTGAGTTTTTTTCCATGAAAATTGTCATTTTAAGAAGTTACCTTGCTTTTCAATTAGTTCCAAGGCAAGCAAAAATGTTTCCAAGGTGTGTGCTCTTCTGAGACAAATACCTTATTCTCAGCTTCTCTCTCCTTAATAACCAGTTTCTCTGGTCCAGGAGCTTTCTTCTGTGTGCTTGTGTTCAGTTTACAAGCACAGCTTAAAATCTGATTCCACTTGCACTGTGATGAGCTGTTTTGCACCAGTATCACTGGTTAAATTTAGGCCTTTGCTAAGTGCTTTTATAGGAGGACTCAGACCTTCAATGGCATTTAGAAACAAAAAAATCTGTTGAAGTGCCTTACAGGACATCATCCTGCAGTAAATGCTGCAGTTCAGTTTATAAAACATAGCTGGAGTTGTTATGCATATTTGAAAGGTACAGGGAGCTTATCATATAGCCCCTTTCTCACTTGTCCCCTTGTTTCTGGTTGCTTCTCGCCTGTGCTTTTTATTTCCAGGGGTACCTGTGAAGTACAAACACAGACTTAGCGTGCTCACTCCATCTGAGCTGAGCAGCAGCTCCTCATCACGGAGCCAAGGGAACTGTACGGAGCCAAGGGAGCCATGGAGCCAACCATCCTGTAGCACTAGCACAAAACACTAACTTTTCTCCTCTACAGCCTTCAAAGCTGACTCCCTATCTTGGGAGCGTGGGGCACATATTCCACGGAAGCCAAGGAAAAGGCTTCCTGTGCAATTGAAGCAGGAGCAGCCTGAGTATGTGCTTTGCAGATGTGGCTGAGTTTTACTTAAAGGCAGCTGGTGAAATGCTGTCATTCTCAGCCAAGGAATTAAGTGCCTGTGTAGTAGTACAGTGCATGCAGAGGTTAAATGGTGAGCAGATATTTTGTGTATATTTTGTGTATACCATGTATAACTTTCTCTTAGGGTACAGAAAGACATATATGAAGCATTGGTGATTTTTTACTTCTTTTCAATGGCTTGAGTTCTTTCATGTCTTGTTTCTCTAGCATTTTTTTCCTTTTCTTCTTATTTCTCTCTATCCAGTACTTGCTGGAGTTAATTAGCCATTACTTACAACTCTGACGTCGTCATGTTTTTGTTGCAGAGGGTTAATAATCCTTTGCAGAATCTTTAAATGTTGATGTCAGCTGATTGGTTGAATGAGCAGCAGGCAGTAGGTGTGAACATAGGTTTTCCACATGATTTGGTGGGAGTTTGACATTAGGTTTCACTCAGAATATTACCCACATTCTGTTTTCAAGAAAGGTTAGTTCAGTTTAGTATTGCTCCAAGGTCATATGTAAAAATAAACCTTCTTCACCTCTTCATGTAATACTTTCCTCAGAAAAGTTAGCATAGGAAAAGAATTCAGGAAATAAAATAATTCAGAAAAGAAATGAATATAATTTTATTTATTTGCATCTGAATTCTGGCATTGTGTTTATGACAAAAAAAGAAGCAAAAGATTCTGTGTGATTCTGTGAAAAGAGGACACCTTACCAGAGGGCATAACATGGAAAAGTAGAGGCATTCAAACATGAGCATAAAGAAGAAGAAATATCTGAGAAAATTCCACCCTGTACCACGCTGCATAAAGTGTGACTAAGAGAACATAGACAGTAAAGCTGTGAGAGTTAAAAGATTACTTTTGTTTAAGGTTCTCTGTAGCTACCATAATCACATAGTCAAAAATGTTAGTGAATAGCAAAGACTTTCTGTATTTATCTAGCTAGCTCTTTCTGAATTTCAGGACAGACTTAAGTGCATGCATTTAAGTGTTTCACAAATGCTGTTAAGATATAAGAGTAGAGGAATTCCACACAGCAGCTCCTTGGAAGGATTTGGTGAGATACAGTGCAAACATACAACGACTCCTACAATTTGGGCCACAAGCTGTGGTGAGCAGTCCCGATTGAGAAGAAAGGAGTCTGATCTATGCCATCTGCTTGGCTGTCTCAGTGACTAGACTGCCCTTGCTTATAAACTCCCAAGTCCTTGCCTATAATTACGCACATACACTTCCACCATGACCTTGAAGCTATTTGGGGCCTAATGCTAAAGAGAATTAGAGGAATGAAGTGTTGAAATCGTACATGAAAAGAATTGGCTCCATCTTGTCTGGGGTCAGTTTAGTGTCAGTCAGGATCCATAAACTAGGTGTTTTCCAAGCAATCAAATATTTCACTCCCTAGGAAACACTCATAGCAGCAATTTTCTTCTAAGACATATCAGAAATTGATAACTTGCTTCTGAAAAGTGGCAGAGAAAGAGGATTGAGGATATCTTCTCTTTATTAGAGCAATTAGAGAGTTGCTGTATATGTAGGAGAATAATCAGTTTCTTGTTTTCCTCCATTCAAGCTTGCTTTTGTGAACACTATTAGTGAGAAAAAATGAATCTAATTCTGTCTTCTGAAACAGCTCCATGGTGCAGACAAACAACAGCCACTACAAGTGAAAAACAGTAGGAGATAAACTGTTTACCTACTGTTTATGACAAAGAGAAGTTCAGCATGTCAGTGCCTGTAGATTATGTGCTTCAAATGCAGTGCTTCCTCAAGTGCATAAAACAGTCAAATGCTCCTTTCCTCCAGAGGAACAAACTACTTGGTAACCTAGAAGGTCATGCTCACTGGTGTTTGCTCTCCGTTTCTGGTCCAAAGAGTCCTCAATAATTTATCCAAACCACAGGATGCCTTGATTAGGAGGGGTAGGGTGCTGTGCCTTCCCCACCCGCTGTGAATAGGACATTCATACAGAGAGAGGAAGGCATCACAACGTGCCTCCCTTCAGCTATTCCTTTTCTGGAAACAAATGACACTGTTTTGAGGACTCCAGCTATTAAACTCTGCCTCTCCCTACTGGACAGGATGGGTACAATATTACAAAAGACCACTACAACCGCCCACTGCCACCACTCAAAGTAGTTGGTTGCTTTCTCTCTTCTCTCTGCTCCTCCTGGGGCTCCTACAGCTTGGACTAGCTCTAGCATTGGTCAGCAATGAGTAAGCTCATCTCATTAAAATTTCTATCAAAAAACTATGTAATCAAAATGTTAAAAAAATCAGAGAAGGGCCTAAGCTGCACCACAGCCTGGACAAGGGGAAGGGAGGATCCCTCTGCTACGTCAGGAGAGGAGACATGAGGAAAGGAAGACCTTCCTCATTCAGGAGCAGTGAGTTCCCAAATGAAGAATTCAATAGGAAGACATTTCACCAGATCATCTGCACATGAAACTATTCCCTGAACTGCAGCCATGTCTCTGATGCTTCCCTCTGTGCTAAGTAGAACAGGCTCAACGGGTGGGATTAGCAGACCTTCGGCCTGAAATGTTTGCTATTGCTGTGGTTAGAACTATCAGCAGACAAGCATCAAAAACCTCTGTTTTAGAGAAGGAATTCTTTCTTCATCTCAAAGGTGATTGATTGAATCCCATGATTCAGTTACACTTCCAAAACATATTTTATGTTTGTTAAGACAAACATAAAATATCTTCCTAACCTTTTTTTTTTCAAATAACAAAATCAAAAGCAATAAAACAAATCACTACAATGATAAGACCATTTAAAGTATTTTAATGGTTCTTTAAGAAAATGGAGATGATACAACAACTTTCATGAAACTTTGGAAAATTTGAACACTGAATCCGATAACTCCTAGATGAGTGAATTTTTTTGTAAATAACTAATGATTGCTGCCAGATGTAGAAGGAAACTGAATATATTGACATGAAGAAGACAGCAAATTTCTATGTCTCAGTAGAATGGCTTCTGTTGACTTCAGTGACTAACTTTTAGATGCAAGACAAATGTAACTTACACCACTGGAAAGATCTGATAAAACTTTTCATGGAACAGTCTTTTACTGTGACCTCTGTGGAATCCTTCTTGAGTTCATCAGTAGCACTTTGACTCTCATAACCTCTGTCATAATCTCTCTATCTCTGTGTTCAATTGTATAGGCATAGTAATTATATTTAGGTAGCAAACAAGTTAACTGCTTCTGCATGATCTACTAGCCAGTCTCTTCTTCATTTCATACACACATACACATATACATACGCAGACTCATGTTAACATATATATGTGCATCTGTATTATATTTTTATTTATATTTAATATAACCTTTATGTAATTACCTCTGATTAGCCTTCCTTCATTTTAAAGGATTCTTCTATTTCTTCATGAAGGCAGATATCTCACTTGAAAGCTGCTTCTGTATTTTTGAACCATTGAGCTATATATATATATATACTTAAATGTCAAAGTTCCTGACTTAATCCAAAGCATTAACAGGTTATAAAATGGCAGTGTTTGATCTTTTTCATTACATACAAGGATCAAAATTTAAGCATGGTAAGTGTGTGGTGAGATCTTCTCTGCTGTTAGGGAAAACTCTGGAAAGGGAGGAGAGATGAGAAGGTACCTTGTGATGCCTACAGCAAGCTTGTGTACTCACAGAAGCCATGTCAGGATAACATTACTTTATTTAGAAGATTATATCCATTTCCTTGTATTTGAACCTGCCTCTGATTGTTTTCTTGTGCAACAGACTTTCTTGGAACATTACATCACGGAAAAGGAAGGAGGGGTAATTATGTTCTATATCACAATTATCAGGATTTTCTGGACTTCTCCAAGGTGACACTCCATCTATAGGAGGAGGATGGAATTTTGAACGCCCTACTGAAAAAACAGAATGAACAATGGTAATTCTAGTGGTAAGCAGTGACAGAAAAGATTATCTCTACATACACAGGAATAAACGAATTCACCTCTCTGTCTGTGGATAGCTTAGAAAATAACAGCAAAATGACAGTTCTGAAGAACAGAGCAGCAGCAAAGTGTCTGTCCTGTTCAGTCCATTTCTGCTTGAACTGTAAGAAGGTATCAGTTTGTTACAGAAGCATCTTAGTTGTCATCTCAGCTAACCCAGACCTGTAAAGGTAAGGAAAAAATAGCCTGTAGTATTTGAAACAAAGCAGAGCAGCTAGACATGTAAGAAAGCTTAGAGAAGAAAGAGAGATAACTCTGACTTGGGTTTTCTTCTGTAGTAATTAAATGTCTTAACAGATGAAGCTGAATGAAGTCCAGAAAATGAAGTCTGTATCTAACACATTTTTGATCCTACATGTATTAGGATACCTGGCAGAGAGATTCACTAGTTTAAATATATTGCTAAAGTATATATATTCGAGGCTTCTTAGATGAACGGAGTCCATGATACAGATGCTGATACAGATGAAGATCTTGCCTTTTTAGTGCTAATGCAAATATCCAGAGAGAAGAACTAATAAAAGTATCAAGCTTTTAACAACTGCTTGTTAGTCAAGACCTAGTATCACAGAAAATGTGGCTTTCCATGGAAACACCAAAATTTATAGAAAGCCTTCCAACTCACTAAGAAAACGTATTCATAATTTTATTTTCATCATGGTTAATCAGTCTTAAGTTTAGGCATCTGTGCCCTGGTTTGTCACCTAAGGCCCCATGCAAGTCTGCTGGCTATCAGTAGGCCCTTCAAGAAAGGCTGTCTATTGTATCCCAGCATAGACTCCTTCAGTCACTCTGTAGATCCTAACTCTTACAGCAGTGTATGAAAGCAGCCATAGATTAACAGGATGGATTCATCTCTGAAGTCAGATGTGGTAGACTCCAACCCTTTGTTTTTATTGCTGCAGTTAAAGTAACGGGCATAAGTGAATGAGGTGCCCTCCGCTTTACTGTCCGTCTCTTCCATAGCTCTTTTCCTGATAATACCATGATGTCAAGAAGGAATTTGAGTTTTGGCCATCACTAGGAGCAACCTTATAACTGTGCACATTGCCCAGCTCTTCTCTAAGTGACCATTCATGTAATAAGAGAAAGGGGGCACACATTAGAGGGGATCTTACCTAACAGTTCTGCTGTGGTTACTAGGCTGAGAGCTTTTGACAAAGAGTTCTGTCTTGGAGTCCATCATCCCACAGATGTGCCCACCTTAGAAATGCTGAAATAGGACTGAGCTAAGAGATGCAAACTGCCAAAATCAGAATGGTCAGCAGAATGGCAAGTTCAGATACAGCTTTTGAAAATGGGAATAATTGTCGTAGTTCAGAGCTGGCATTAAGCAAAGATGTTGACTTCTAACTCAGAAGGTCACTCAGATTCTGAATTTGAACTGTCCAGTTTACTCTGAGAAATCATGCCCAAATGCTTCTGTGAGATGCCAAACCAGAAAGTATGTAAGGCAGCCCACTGTAAAAAATCAAGCAATTGACCCAACTTACAATTAGTGCAAGATGCAAATAATCCCTATATACACAGAGGAGAAGTTTAGGGATGTTTGCAAGAGGAACTGCTGCCTTGTTGAACTCAATGGCAAAAAGTTCCAGATCCAAACAGGATTTCACCCTATATTATTCTTACCAGTGTGGAGATTTTTGATTGTAGATAAGGATCAGCCAGGGTTTATTGCAAAGTTTATTTTGTAGTAAGTCTGTAGTAGTAATTAAAGTTCCAAAACAGTTTTCACATACTAGTAATTTAAAGAAAAGTACATCTTTGAAGATGTAATTTTCCATTTTTAATCTCTATCCAAAGATATTCTTTAACTTTGAGCAAATTCCTGTCAAACAGTTTGAGTTATAATTGCATGAAAAAAGATACTTTTCCAGATGTAAAAAAAAGATGACTGCTGACTTTTTTCCTTTCTTTCCCCTAAGATAAGCCAAAAGAGCTGACCTCTGAAAACTGTTGTATAAATAAGCACTCAGGAACTTTTTCATAATTGCAGTGCAGTGCAAGAGTAAACTGGAAAAAACCTAAACTCTGAAGCTTGAATGCTTAGTAATAAGAATAAGCAGTCAAAGACTGACAATAAGGTATTTTGATTCCTTCTGAGTCATAATCCACTTGCTAGACCATGCCTGAGGTGGTAGAGCTAATACAGACAGGACTGGGCCTCCATTTCAACATTGCCATCAGAACATAGGTGACTTCAGATATCAGTGCAAAAGTTCCAGCAATGTGATATCTGGCAATGCGGGGTTTGGAATAATGTCAGGCAGCCTAAAAAGAATAATAAAAGATAAAAATTGCCCTACCACAAGTTTAGCTTGGTAAAACACAGTTGTTCCTTATATAGAAAGATTCTACCCCATTCTAGTACAGAATGATATACATACTTAATGTATAAATTCTCTTGTGAATAGAGCCTCTTATTGGGATATTTTTGGAAGACTGGGTAGAGAATATTTGAAATGCTGAAGCCTTCATAGAGTGTAACATATATCAATGTGTTTCCCAGATTGATAATCAAGACAAAACAGTCAGACAGATGCTTCTGTAGAAAGAAAAACAAAAGAGATATAATTTTCCCAGGAGTCCATGAAAGTGTTTGTCAGGAAGATTAATTTTATATGGAAGATACAGGAATATTTCCTTGATGCCTAGCCGCATGAAGTTCTCAGATAAGTAACTATAGTAATTGGCTTCTGGCCTTTGTAGAAAATGTGGCAACAGTTACAGTATCACATATCTAAAGTAGGATTGATTTAGAAACCTTATTTTTCTTCTGTATCTTTATTTTCTTAGACTAATTAGCAAGTACACATTTAATGTCAATAATATCACAGAATCACAGAATCACGGAATGGTTGATGTTGGAACGAATCTCGAGAGATCATCTAGTCCAACTCCCTTGCTCCAGCAGGGACATCCAGAGCACGGGGCACAGAGTGGCATCCAGGTTGAAGATCTCTACAGAAGGAGATTCCAGAGCCTCTCTGGGGAGCCTTTTCTAGGGCTATGTCACCCTCACAGTAAAGAAGTTCTTCCTCAAGGAACTTGCTATATTTTAATTTGTACCCATTACTTCTTGTCCTATCACTGGCTATCACCAATAAGAGTTTGGCCTCATCCTCTTTACATTCTCACTTCAGATATTTATACATATTGATCAGATACCCTCTCAACTTTCTCATCTCCAGGCTGAACAGTTCTAGCTCCCTTAGTCTTTCCTCACAAGATAGATGCTCTAGTCCTTTATTATCTTTGTTGCTCTTCACTGGACCCTTTCTAGAAGTTCCACATGATGAACTGATTTATCATTTCACTTTCCTATTTTGATTTATTTCAATTTAATTTTGCTTCATATACAATTTTTCACACCATTTATTAAAAAGTCAGAGTAAACTGGGCTTTACTTTCCTCCTTAAACTTCTACTAATTATTGTCATGAGTATGCTATAATCCATATCACATATTAATTTATGAGTAATCTGTCATTACCAATATCCATTCTTCTGATGTGGTTTAGAATCAGAGGGACAACATTGGTTCTGAAAGATATATTCAAAACAAAAAAAATTAGGGTCTGCTGTAGTTGTTAACAAATTAAAATGCCTGAATAGAGAACACCCCTGGCCTTGTGGCCACAGACCAACCATAACACTGAATGTAAGAGGAAAAATGTGCTTCTGTGCTTCTGTGACTCCTAGAAGAGTCGTATACAATGGATACTGTTAATTTACAGGACAGTATGGAAACATAAAATAGCTTTAACAACTCATTCTCTTTAATGTCTTTGTTTAACTCTGATTAATTGTAAGCAAAGGGTCAAAGCTAAAGAAAATTAGGACATACTTCCTTCATTTCTAAAAAATAATAATGTTTGGTCTTAATGGAAGTTTTCTTATTGATTTCAATAACTTTAGCTGCACATAGAATCATAGAATGCTTAAGGTTGGAAGGGATCTTTAGAGATCAACTAGTTCAACATCCCTGCACATGCAGGTTGATCTAGAGCATGTGGCACAGGGTGGCATCCAGGCAGGTTTAGAAGACGTCCAGAGAAGGACCTCTCTTTCCACCACCTCTCTTACCAGCTTGACCCTCACTGTCAAGAATTTTTTTCCTTAAGTCTCTGGAATTTTTGATGCTTCAGTTTGTGGTCATTGCCTCTGGCCGTTGCCACCAGTGAAAAGAGGCCGGCCTGACACTCCTCACTCCTTCGCTTGAGGTATTTACAGACACTGATCAGGTCCCGTCCCTCAGCCTTCTCTTCTCCAGGCTCAACAGGCCCAGCTCTCTCAGCCTTTCCTCATAGGGCAGATGTTCCAGGCCCCTGATCATCCTGGTAGCCCTGCGCTGGACTCTCTCAGCAGCTCCACATCCCTTTTGTACTAGGGAGCCCAGAACTGGACACAGAAATCAAGATGTGGCCTCACCAGGGCAGAGTAGAGGGGGACAATCATCTCTCTTGACCTGCTGGAGACGCTCTTCTTAATGCACCCCTGGATCCCATTGGCCTTCTTGGCCACCAGGGCACACTGCTGCCTCATGGTCAACTTATCATTCACCATGATGTCCATGTCCCCCTTGACAGAGTTGCTGTCCAGCAGGTCAGTCCCCAGACTACTGGTGTCCAGGACCATTCCTCCCCAAGTGTAGCATCTTAAACTTTTCCTTGTTGAACTTCATGAGGTTTCTCATCGCCCAGTTGTCCAGTCTGTCCAGGTCCCTCTAGATGGCGGTGCAGCCCTCTGCGGTATCAGTTAGTCCTCCCCATTTCGTATCAACAACAAACTGGCCATGCAGCCAATTCTCAATCCACCTCACTATCCATTCATCTATTCCATACCTCCAGAGCTTGCCCAGGAGGATGTTGTGAAGGACAGTGTCAAAAACCTTGCTAAAATTCAGGTAGATGACATCCACCATTCTCCTCTCATTTATCCAATTTGTCATTCCATCAATAGAAGGCTATCAGGTTAGTCAAGTATGATTTCCCCTTGGTGAATCCATGCTGACTATTCCTGAGCACCTTCTGGTCCTCCGTGTGCTTGGAGACAACAGCCAGGATGAGCTATTCCATCACTTTTCCAGGGATCCAGGAAAGACTGACTGGCCCGTAGTTGCCTGGGTCCTCTTTCTTGCCCTTTTTGAAGACTGGTGTGACATTGGCTTTCTTCCAGTCAGGCACCTCCCTTGTTCTCCAGGACCTTTTGAAGATGATGGTGAGAGGCTTAGCTATGACATCCATCAGCTCATATAGCACTCTGGGGTTCATCCCATGAGGATTCATGGATTTGTGGGTATCAGGTTTCCCTAAGTGCTCTCTGACCCAATCTTCCTCTACCAGGGGCAAGTCTTCCTCTGTCCAGGCTTCTTCTCTTGTCCCTAGGATGTGGGATTCCAGAGGGCTGCCCTTGGTAAACACTGAAGCAAAGAAGGCGTTCAGCAACTCTGCTTTTTCTGTGTTTTTTTTTTTTTTTTTGTAATCAGGGCACCCACTCTGTTCACCATGATCAATCCTTAAATACTTTGGTTTACTGAGACAGTTCCTAGCCTTGAAGTTAAGCATTAAGGCCCAGATCTTGGGTGGGTATTTACGTGTTTAATGATTTTCTTGGGTCTGAACTGGCACCCAAAGAAATGTTCCAAGTTCTTGCTCGTAAAGGCATGACAATTCCTAGATACTTCTCTCTGAAATAGGCAACCCACAACTGAAAATCTGCTTTACCTCATATGCCCAAAAGAAGAGCATGTCAGCCTGATGTAATGCCCGAATCACTAAATTCAAGATGGTTTTCTTTTATGATGTAAACAACTAGAATTCAGGATATCACCTATACAAAACCCACATTTCTGCTAGCCTGTTATGCCTATGTATCCTTATGCCACTTGTAAAGAGGTTATTTTTATTTTTAATCCCCCATGGGAGAAGAACAAATCTTCTAAAAATAGTTTTCAAAAGACAGCCACAGTGATGAGGACCCTGATTTCAGTGCATGCTGAAAAGTATTCTTTTATCATATGCAACCTGAAAGCCACTTTTGCTTTTGGTCTAATTTAATCCTAATGTAAGCAGAGGATTTAAGAGGATTTTTTTTTTTGGTTCTAACTACATTTGCTTAATTCCATCAACAGAGGTCACTGCAGCTCTTTTCCTCTTGGGTGAAAGCATGCCTTTTCCAGCAGATAAAATAGTAATAATATTCCAGCAGCGTTATAATAAAATAGTAATAATATTCCAGCAGTTACCAGTCTTATCTTTTAGGGAGAGATTAACACAGTAAAACTTGCCCACAGTTTGGGCAAAGTGTGGGAAGCTGAAAACCAAATCAAACCAATATTAATACAAAGAGGAGTTTGTTAATGGATTCCCTTTTGAGCTTTGGAACTTAACATAACTCAAGAAAACTTGACTATGATGATATTTTGTATTTTTTATCTACATTTATCCCTTTCATTACCTGAGAAGATCTGTGAATTTGGTCTCGACTTTGGCTGTTATATCTGCTCTGCAGCTTATGGTAATTCAGTATCTGGCATTTTTCCACTGTAGAATAACAAGAGAAAAGATCCTTAAAGAGCTTCTTCAAATTGCTAAGACATGAATAAATAAAATGTCAGCAATAATCACTTTCATTGGTATCTGTGTCTTCATGCTTTTGAAAATGATGAGGGAAGATTTTGTGATATTTAACATTGAGAGAAATAGAAGCCAAAGGATTTGTTTGAACCAGCAGTAATGTGAGCTTCGCAAATGCCTATTACTAAACTCATTACCATAGACTGAGTCAAATACACTTGTAGACAGAAACTACTTTAGAAATAAAATAAAAGAATTGTAACAATGCATATTGTAAAAATATATTTATTTTATTGTTTTATATGTACAAATTGATCTGGCAGAAATATATTAGTTTTGTGAGTAGGAGAAAAAAGATCCACCGCTAAACAATTGAGGAAACAGTCATACCACCTAACTTTGAAAAGATATTTGCCCTCCATGGGAATTTCCATCCATTCATTCAATTGATTTATGCCCTGAGGTCTCCCGGACTCCTGCCTCTGGGGTCAGTCCAGCTGTTGCATGGAGAGTCCAAAGGTGCCCAAGGGACCTCCTGGCCTCCAGCTGACAGCTTAGAGGGCAGAGGACTCTTAAATGCAAATCTATCTCGAAGATCACTTTAGCCCTCTATTTATGACTAACTAAACTCAAACTCGAGTGACCCTACCCCTATTTTATATGCAGGGCAATGGACAAAGTTGAAAAGATTTTTCTTAAAAAGTCTAACATCTACTAAAGACATATAGTTTCTCTTCCCTTCCAGACCAAAATGGAAAAGAAGCAACTTTTAAAGAGATTCTTTTTCAGTTCCCACAGAAAAAGGTTATTTGCCACAGGTTATTCATTTGTTATTTTCCTTGCAAGTCCATTCGATTACTAAGTTTTTCTATAACTATGCAAGTCATGCAAAATACATGTTGTTTTTGGAAAGGAATGAATGAAGAATGCAGTGAATGCACAAGGAAAAGAATGAATGAAGAATTATGAATTACATTGCATATATTTTACACAAATATCTTATATATGAGCACATTTTATGATCATTTTCAAACAATGAGTGTTTGCAAACAGCAGCTCCTTTCGTCTGACTTCAAGCAGTGCAAAAAACAATGTAACTTCTGTGTAGATTCTTCCTCTTTTTGTGGTGAAAGCTGTAAGAGCAGTTTCAGGCAGTTCTTTTGTTCCTTTCTTCAAGTTTCAGTCACCTGAATGGCTATGGGAAATAAAGGTAGACTTGAGGTTAAGAAACCAGAGTTTCATGTGCAGTCCTTGGCACTTGTTTCCATGTAACAGCTCCCTCGCTTTGTGCAAGCTTTTGAATGATCTGCTACCTGTGTGCACATTGCATCGTACCTAGAAGACATCGTGCTCTAGTGCAAGTGCTATCAATATTCATGATCGTGTAATATAGCAGCTGAACATAACTCAGCAGTTAGCCCTCACAAAACAGGCATTTTTCACAGAGAATTTCATTTATGTCTTGTTCTCTTTTCACCTAAAGCAAGCTTCTATGGGAAAATTAACTCTAAAAAAGGCACAAAGCTGTAAGTTTTATTCTAAGATATCTTCAATAAAAGAAAGGCCCTTTTAGTTTGACATTTGTGCATAACTCATTATTTGTTACTCCTTATCACTGGAGATAACGTAGAAAAACAGAAGGAGCAAATGGTGTTTGTCCCAGTATCTGTTCATGACTCTAAGCACCGGACATACACAACCACACAAGGGCAGTTTGACTTGAACCTTATTTTATGGCAATTTTACATTTAGCAGAATAGCCTGTTCTGGAAAAGCCCTGAGTAGCCTACTGACTGGAGTTGCAAGCAAGACGATAGGTCGTGGGTTGACTAATATGTGGCCCCTAACTCACTGCAGATATTCATGGCAGTTATTTCTTTTTATCTAGCTTACTCCAGGAAGAAAAACAGTGGGAAGTTGAGGATATTGTAAAACTAAGCTGCCTATTCCTGACCACCTGTTAGTATACGGTTGTATCTGCCCTGCCAAGTAAGGGGAAATCAGAACTCGTTTTCTGCAATGCACCTCTCATTTCTTGTGATTGAAAGGCAGTAGAAACCCTAATTGTTCCAGGAGGAAGGAGGGACTAGAAATAAACAAGAACCAATATTGACTTTTGAAATTTTATGTCTGTGAAACCAATGAAGAAAAAAAAAAGAGTTTCACATGCAATTAAGATTAAGGCTGAAAATAAATTAGGTAATTGAGTTTAATAGATTTCCAGTCTTCCTAATTGGGTCAGAATATTACTCATGTTAACTAACAAGCACCTTTGATTTTAAGGTTCTTAAGTATTCTTAAGTATAGTGTGTTTGACAAAACAATAAACTTAATTGTCCTACCCAAAAAGTAAACAAAATATAAAGATAAGATAATCTGGTTTTCCACTCAATGTTTGAGTTCTACACACGCAAGTAGATAGAAAATTAGAAAAAAAGTAAATATGGAAAAAAGAAATTTGGAAAAATTTGTATGTTCTCCAGAGTCTCACACAAGCATTTAAATAGTAGTCTCCATCAAGAAAATAAGACAGTTTTTAGCTTTTTTTGTTCCCTGTAACTTTATCAATAGCATTTTGATGATTTCACCTTTAGATATCACCCCTCCTCTTTAAAGCAGGTATCTGATTACCTCACTCATTAATATGGATTAAGCTAACTTTTTTCAGGATGAAACTCATCACAGCTCCTCCTTCTTTAATAGCCTCTGCAGCCTTAAACACTGATTACAGAATTGTTAAAATTCCCAGTGGACACCGTTTTTCTCTGTGGTAGGACCACTGTCCTCATTCAGTGCTTGGTTAAATGATATTACTGAAAATAGAGGTGGCTCCTTGCCCCAAACAGGCACTTGTTGTTCTAGTGCCTGTCATGTCCTGGTTGCCCCACTTGCCTCTCATGCTGCTGCTTTGATTGGAAACTCCTGGGGGAAAAGATGCTCCTTTTCCTACAAGTTCATACTTGCCTATGGTATTAGATGAAGAGAAATAGCAGCAAGAAGAACAGGATCTCACAGTTAATCATCCCACATAAGTGCAATTGGTTGCTCAAAATGAATTACTTACCTTGATAACCCACTCCCTTTTTTTTCACAATATTCTGATTGCTGTTGTTTTTTGTATTACAATATTTTCTTGTTATCACTGTTCCTTTTACTTTCTTATTTATCTTATTGATTAGCAAGTTCTGTTCAAGTGTATCTTTGGTATCTTTGATTTTCACTCTACTATTGAAGGTGTAAGCAATTCATTATCGCTTCTTTTTTTTCCTGAAATTCACCTGCCCTGAACTCTTCCTGCTGCAAGAGAACAGTCAATTTCCTGCATTAATTCCCCAAATTCTCATAATAATTTTACATCTTCTGGCCTGAGTATCCTGTGCCAGTTAATTGTACATCAGTGTATCAAACAGATTGGCTAGCCCAATGCAAACTCCTGAGTATATAACACTGTACCAATGTAAACCAGGAGGCAGTGGATTATCTTACCTTTATAATTCTAGAAGCACGAGAATTTAAGAATGGAACTAAACATGAGGACTTAACAAGGGTTTAAACTCATACTCCAAACCTAGTTCAAAATTTTAAAGGCCTCAGAGTCCATTACAAAGTTAGTTATCTGTGATGAAGCATTCCTGTATTTATTGTTATTCTAGCTAGAGTCAATACATTTTTTAAGGATATTTCTTTTCTATGGGTAGTCCAATGTAAATAGATAAAAGAAAAAAAAAACAGTACAACTTGGTAGTTATTGACATATATTTTATGTGGGCATCTGCAGCATTGCTTCTTGGCTAATGGCCAGCAGATCCATTAATAGCAACTAATAGCACAGAAGAATTTCCTGCAGTCCTATTTCCTAACTGGTAGGAAAGCAAAATAAAAATACACTTTACAAGTTTGGAGTCAGACTACAAACTTGGGAGACCTCCATTAACTTCTCTAGCTGTTCTACAGCTTTGATCTATTTGAAGATATGGTTCATTGATTTCTTGAGAAAATATTATAAATGGACCAAAAGTGGGAGATTATACTCCAGCTCGACATGGGTTTTCTTTGGATTTTAGGAAGACTTTATTATTTTATCCAATTCTAATATAAATGATCATCTGAAACTGAATGATTTACTTCCTACTCATTATGGATAATCACATATAACATATTAAATATTTTAATAAAGAATTTGAGAATTGGTTTTAAACATGCATTTGAAAAATACTCTGACCAAATTTCATAGATCCTTCTTTTTCATGGTGTATCCTTTAGGTTTATTTCTGTATTATTTCAGACATGAACCTTCCTCTTCTTGCCCACTTTGTACCTGTCCAGCTTTCCCAGATAGCTCCTTCATTAAATCTTCTTAAAGAGAAAATGCTGCATTTGCAGCTCACAGTAATTCCTTTATTTAATCTTCTTCATATTCTATGCCCTGAGTCAACCTTTGAAAATGACACATGAGCACTTCTTCACCCTTTCAACACAGAAAGCAGGCCCATTGCCCTCCTCCACGCATCTACATCAGTTGTGTGACATAAGGACCTTGTCAGATGAAAGCTGATTTTGCCCTCAGTTAAATTTATTGTGGTTACTGCATAGCTCATAGTGCAATTTAGAGCCTGATCTTGTGCAATCATCCTGTTTCATTGTTAAAATAATGCTTTTACTGAGATTTGAAGATACATCAATATAGCTTGCTTTAAGATGTAGACCTGATATAAGATTTTTATTTAAAAGCTATTTGGAGTGTTTCATTTTGTTTGGTTGGTTTGGATTTTTTTCCCATCAATTCTCATATTATGTTGAATCTGGGTTTACTTGTTGATTTTCAGGTATAGAGCTGGACTTCCCTGTTTAGTCACAGTTGGTACAAAAGCCAAAACCTACCTGCTGCATTTATAGTCTGCCATTGGATTTCATGAAAGGAAATTGGATAGTTTCACTTGGCACAATATAGAAAAGTAAATAGCACTTAAACATTCAGAAAGCTTTGTATAAAATCAGTACAGATGATTCATTATGACCCAGTGAACATTACAAACAATGAACACACAGAGACAGCATTGCTATCTCTATTTCTCCCTGATTTGCAGAGTAAAATCTTGGAGGGGAGAACCTAAGCAAGTTCTGAGTAGAGGAGAGAGAGAGAGAAGACGACGTGAATAAAGCAAAACTGAACTTGGTGTCTTTCTTAGCTGCAGATGTGAGTTTAGTGCCTCTGTTTGGGTACAACCAACTCACCCACTGTCCAGCTGACAGTGGCAATACTGCTTCCATTTAGGAGAACAGGAGAAACTAGGTGACTGAAATTTTAGGTTTGATCCAAAATGACTCAAATTCACACCTTCACACTTCCTAAGCAAAGTGTCCTTAGCACTGCGCACAGCTACCATGGAGGCTGGAGCACATACTCATACAACCAGTTGGAAGGGAGCTTGGTGAAAGGGTTGGGTTGTACACCTTCTTCCTTCTGTGAGGTATTTCTGCTTTTTTTTTTTTCTTTTTTTTTTTGTCAAATGCAGCAGCTAGGTAGAGATTAAAAAAAAAAAAAAAAGAAATCAAAATAATCAAAATCCAGGGCTCTTCCTCAATGCCAATATGCTAGAGTTAGTTAGCTTCCTTTTTCCTTCAGTCCCATTCTCATGCTTCCCAACTCCTCAAACTCCTGTCCTAGTCCAGCTTCAGTGTGAAGATGATTGGTCTTCTGGTCTGGGCACCTTTGGGCAAAGTGGAAGAGAAGGTGGAGGTCAGACTTTTCTTTGCAGTCAAAGTCCCCTGCTTAAGGGACTAGTGCTGTTAACCACTGGACTATTGTGTCCATTCTTGATGGTCCCTGTTCAGAGATAGAAATGCTTAATTTTGTGTTAGGGTTCTCACTGCACTCCTGCCTGAAGAGGCCTCCATGGAGTTGCATGTACCAGGATGTCTCCTTTATTCCTCCTGAACAGGTGCAGATGGGTGATAGATGCCTACATGTTAAAACTGGTTGATGTTGGAGGAGCTGCAGTCCACCACAGCGAACAACTGTAGGCACTTTGTGGAGCCGAAACCTCAGGTACCAATGGATTGCCAACAGAAAGTGACACTACACAATTCTTTTAAGAATCCTTTTAGGCACCTTCAGTGGTATTTGAGTCCCATTAAAATGTTTTTAAAAAGTCTCCAAGCATACCTTAACTACTTTGAGGTCAATAATCCATAGCAAGTGGGAGTCAGTAGTCTGGGCACTCCTGTGTTCAAAATTAAGCCTATCCTTAAGTATTTCTGGATTAAGATCATGATACAGAATATGGAGGAAATCAATTCCAGCCTTCACCAATGTACATCATTACATGTATCCAACTATTGTCATTTAAATCCCCATACAAACCCCATACAAAGATCATTTTGAGCTCTCCTAGTGTCTTTTTTGGATGGTAAGTTTTATGTAAGCATTAGAATTTGAGTCTTCTCTGAGGCACAGTATATTTTGATACAGTGCTTGAAAGTGATACAAGAACAAGTACACTGGCCCCAGAAGAAAAATTATAGTTTGATTTATATAAGGGTTTTGTTATTTTCTCTGGAGCAGTG
This sequence comes from Nothura maculosa, assembly GCA_032353885.1. Classification (NCBI taxonomy): domain Eukaryota; kingdom Metazoa; phylum Chordata; class Aves; order Tinamiformes; family Tinamidae; genus Nothura; species Nothura maculosa. The sequence goes on from JAUBOD010000537.1 coordinate 3,984,394, forward strand.
CCTAGAGATGCAAACATTTCTCCTCTGCACTTCTCATATGTCTAATGGTCTGGCTGGTGCCATTATTTCTGTCTCTTCTTCTGACTCATATTCTTTTACGTCCCCCAAAGTGAATCGAGGTTTTGGCTTTAGAGTATCTACTCTGGTGATTGATTTTCCTCGTCGACCTGACAGATTGGAGGAACTGGCAAGTCTATCTAAGCGTGCCATTGGAATAAGCTCTTCCTGGCGGTACTTCATTTCAAGGGGTCGTAGACGGGGCTGGGGTTTGAATGTTACTGGGAGCATGCAGTCAGAGTCCCCACTATGATAATCTGAAAGAAAAACAAAAACAAAGGATTCATTTCAGCAAGAAGAGAAAGGGAAGGACTGTGGTATTAGCAACATCAAATTAAAGGATATTAAATAAAATATACAGCATTACTCTTTTAAGTGCTGGAACAGAAGCATTTTAAGTACCATAGAAGATAGCTCTCAAGGAAAACTAAAAATAATCCTAAATTTTCTTTTTTTTTTCCCCAAAGTTGATATATACAAGATTTTATTCGTCTTGTCTCTACTGTGAAATATCAGTGAGCAAGCACTTTCAGTCATCTGATAGCACCTTGAAGAGCTGCTGTTGTTATCACAGGACGATCTCCTTTATGTAGCATTCTTTTTTTTTCAAGTTTCACAAGCATAGCTAACAGGAAGTTCAAGGGCTTTAAAAAAGCAAAAGCAGTAGGAAAAAAGTGAACAAGGAGAAGACTCTAGTGTTACTAAAAATCAAGTTTATCAGTCATCTGTCATTAACAAGAGGCAAAAAAACATATATAAGAGAGAGAGAGAGAGAGAGGGGAAAAAATTAGTCCCATCTGAAACCAGAAGTTTCAGCACTCTATAGTGCTCTGATTACATTGGGTGTGCCTGACCTGCTCCTGCTGGCTTTCCAGACTCCAAGTATACCATATATAGCTGGTTCTTTTATTCCATTTAGTTTACAGAATACACCTTTTTATTTACTTTGCTTAATTACAGCCCACATGTAATCTGATTATGCAATAATAAATTAGTTATTTAATACCAAAAAAAGAAAAAACTCCAGCTCACAGTAAGCTTGGAAGTGTCAGGATTTAAAATCAAAAGCCCATGAATAATAAGATTAGTTAAAACATCAAGTAAAAACACACAGAAAAGTTCTCTCACAGTTTAGTCTCAGTAAAATTATTTAAAGCTAATGTTAACTTTTTAGCTGTCACAGAGTAAAAATATGTGCACTGTCACTTACCTCAGCTGCGAGTCACTGATTACATTAGCAGCTGGGCTCCACTTCTGCTAGACCATATGGGCAAATTGCAGTTGTCTCAGGAGAATTTTTTTATATATACTTCAAAGGAATAAGTTTATGTGAAGGATTGTCTTTTGAGCCCTTTGGGGACATCACTGCTTCAGAGCATAGTACCTACCAGTAATGAACTTGTTCTTTGGTATGAATGGCAAGAAGTGCTGCTAGGCAGTTTAAGCTACTTTTGACCTCTTAGTTACCACACCTATATTTTACGTAGTCAAATCAAGCTTGTTCAGAGGGTGTTTGTTTTTGGAGCACTTTCAGGCCTAGTCAGAAGTGTCATTTAGTTCTGCAGATATGTATAAATGAGGTTATCCTTCTAATCTCCTACATATGGAGTATTTCTCTTTTATGTTCCCGAATACAAGTCATCTCAATCAAGCACAGATTAGGAGAGGAGTTTAGGTGGCTTCCTCTTACTGTAGACTTTTAAATGTTGTGAATGTTACCCAAAGGACCTGACTTGATGCCAGAAGCAGAGCCAAGAAGTCTATTTATTTGTATAGAGCACAACAAAGGACTTGCATTCAGGGCCAGCTATTAGTGTAAATGTACCCACTTTCACTGCTTCAGGGTTTGCTTGTCTCCCTGCTGAAATAAGGGAACTATTTCTGAGAGTAGGTCTTGGTCTAATAACTTTGGCTTTCCTTTCTGAATAGATCCTCTAGGTTTCTGTTTTGCTCGCAGCATATGTGCATGTGCCAAACAAGCTCCAGGTGACAGTTCGCCTGCACAGGTCAGATTTGCTTTCATCTCTTTTAGAAACAAAATAGAAAGGAAAAAAAGAAAGCAATTTTGCACTTGCAAGAAATCAACTTGGTTGTCCAAATTTTGATATAAAGAAACTGATAAAAAATATTGTTGTACTTCACTGAAAATGTATTGATTTGCCAGAAATTAAAACATAATTTTCAAAGCAACTCAAATGCATTTCAGAATCACCTAAATAAAGTCAGAAAAGATTAGGGAGACTGTAAATGGAGATAAAGATGCATACATAGTCAAATGCCTTAAATTGCGCATTTTCTCTGACACAGTCCTGTATTTACCAAAGGAAACTCAGTGTTACTCCACTTTTGCTTCTATCCCTGAACTCCATCTCCTTATTTAGAGTGTAAGTGATGATGGGGCTGTATTTTATTGTTTACCTGTGATAACCTGTGCAGTGCTGACACTGGCAATTGATAGGTTGTTCCAGTGAGACCAATGCTGTTACAGAAACACAGACAATAAGCTAGAAAAAGGGGAGAAGAAAACAGATATTTGGGAATAGACTGTGCCATACTTTCATCTTATTTGGTTAATGAACACAAAGAAGCCCGTAGGCACAAGGGCAGGCAGAGGACCCCCAATACTGTGATCAGAGAAAGGAGTGCCCTGCTCTAGCCCCTCCTGGGCTGTTGTCAGAGGCTGACCAGAGTAAGACCCACCATAAGGCTTCTTCAGGCAGAAAGCATCCTTCCCTATCACCTTGCAGACCAAGGTTATTGCCTAAGGAGTCTGGAATGCATTTTGGGATGCAGGGGAATAGCTTCAAAAGACTGTACAAAGAAGAACCAAAAGTGATAGGAACCAAAGGTGGTGAAAAGGGAGTACCAGGACAATTTGAGGAGAAACAAATGAGGGAAAACAGAGAGATAAAAGGAACAAACTAGTCCCATGTATTGGCTGTTGAGTAGGTTTGGCAATGTCCTGCACCTGACCAATACAGTCTGTTTTGTCTTCATATTAAACTCATTTCTAAATACCCAGGTGACAAGAGTCTTGCTCATGTGCAGTAGTGCATGGAGCTCTAAGAGCCATCCCCTGTGGTGGAACCATGAGTCAGAGGGGCTATTTGTCCATGATGGCAGCCCTGGGAGAGACCAGAGTGTATATGCAATGTATTGCAGTGTATGGCAGTGTGTGTTCTCTAGCAAACAAGCTGGACTAGCCAGCACACAGCATAATAGGCTTAGGAGCCATGTGTCAGAGTGACCATGGGGTCGGTTTGGAGAGACCAGAGTGCCTATGAGTTTGCTACTTCAGGGGCTAGCCTGTATGTTGGCTACTGGAGGTCCAGGCCATCATCTGGGGACACCATGGACCTGAGGTCATAGAGGCAGCTACTATAGAAAGCCAGATGCATGTATGCAAGGCAACTGAGAGACTAGGATTTACATGGGTCAGCTCCTGGGAAGATGAGGTGTCTAAGATCAGTTACTGGGAGATCCACAGTTCATCTGTGGGAGTATGTACCAGCAACTTGAGTGAGGCTCCTATGTCTAGGTGCAAGCAACTGGGGACACCAGCGATCTGGGGCAGCTACTGAGTGAAGTGAATGCCCAAGGCCAGTTACAAGAAAGTCCACATTCTATATGTGAAGATAGTTTTTCCACTAATGGATCTTCATCTTGACCAGCCAAGGAAGGGAACAGGATGAAGCCGCTAGTGCTGCTTGGCTTTGTGCGAGAGCCATGCTTTCTGCTTTTGCTGTTCTGTATTGCTGACCATGTATATATGTATATGCACATTGTGTGTGTGCATAGGCCTGTTGGGAATACCTCGCTTAGCCTTGCTGCTGACTGGACCTTGGCACATGGAGCAGCAGCAGCCTTGTACCTACTGCGCTATTGGATTTAGCAACTGCTAATACATGCTGTTGTGTCTGTGAGGCTGCAGAAAACAGTATTTACTTTCTTGGGCTCTCAGGGTGTCTTCATGGGCAGGCCAAATTGCAGTGATCACGGGAATGTCTGTGCAAGTAGAATAAAAGAGAAAAAAGTAGGTGGTGCTGGAACAAGATGAAAACAACAGTCATGTCCACATGAACAGCATAGATAAACAGATAGGAGAGAAGGGTGTAACACATTTCAATGGACCTTGGACTTCCTTGGGAGTATTCATTTATTAGTTTAAACATACAGAACAGTTGACCCAGTTTCTTTCACTACAGGAGTAGGATACAGAGTAAAGCATTTATATTACCTCTGAAAGTCACACGCCTGGGTTTTCGCCTAGCAGGCTGATGGGAGCCATGTGGCAGTGAAAGGTAGTGTACAGCCTCCGTGCCAGCCTGTGTACAAAGACAGGAGTGCAATCAGTGCCTGTGATTTCTCCTCACACCCAGAACAGCCCAGTTCTCTAGGCAGCAAAGCGTAGCTACTGCAGCCTCCGGTGAACAGTGATGGCACTGTGCTTATTTGGTAGAACGTAAGTAAGAGAATAAGTATCTAATGACACACCATTTCAGAATAATTTACATATTCAGGGCAAAAAGGAGAGGTATTAGGAGAAACTGTGCTTGCTAGGACAAGGTAATTAACCGGTAAAGAGGAACAGTTAAAGTCTTTCTCTACTGTGCCTGCAGCCTTAGTGCAAAGTTTAGAGAAGTATGAGTAAGATCATCACTTGGCATAACTAGGTTGGATTTGGCTTCATCTCCAGTGAAAATGTCCATTTCTGAAATAGTTGTTCTAGGTTTTCTTTACAATTAGTGGAGAGATGTAAGTTCTTCTAAAATCTACCTTTCCTATTTTAGGTGACCACTTTAAATAAAATTAATTGTATCTAGTAAGAGCTTATTTCTCTTCCTTAGCTGTGATTATCTCAGCTCCTAATGACCAGGCTATCCAATGGCTGCATTTGGTTAGGTACATCTTACTGTGTCCCTCCAACCTAGAGCCCACTGCAAGGTATCAAGAGCTGGGTCAGGCCCTTTGTCAATTCACAAGTTCACATAGGTGTGATCATACTTTGTTTTACATGTGCCAAACCACTGCAAGCTACTTTATTACTTACAGCCATCGTTGCTGTTTTCTGACCAGAGGTAGGACATAACAAACGTTGCTGTCTGCATGTTAAGCAAAGCTCTTCCTTTCTAGGTACTGCATGAGGATATTGTTAAAAATATCCAGTTTAACTATTACAAAAAAAGCAAATAAAAATGAGTGTCTTTTTTATTTACAGACACACAGAGGCATTTCTATATGTCTTGATCTAATGAATAGTAATTTGCTTAGCAGGTACCGGTCTACCCCAAGGCAGGCTGTTTCCTTTCCTGCAACTCTGCCTCAGGCTATGCTGCCGACGGATGAGGATTTCCTGAGCTTGTTTCTCACTTGTGTCCGTAGACAGGTTGTGCCGGCTATATGATGGTGCCTGAAACAGAAAGTGCAAGCAATTAATTCTCTTTGCATACGTGCAAGAGAGTTGCAGGCATGCCCAGGAGCAAAAGACTGCATCAGGTAGACATCTCCAGTATTGAATACATATCTGAGCTTCATTGCTCAGATTGACCTTGACCTCATTCCTTGACCACATCTGGTCAAACCACAACTTAATATTGTCATAAATTGGCTTTTTCATTAGTACAAGTTTATTTATTTGTCTCTTATTTGCTGATCTATTGTGTATATATTTTGAAATTAGGGAAATGGTTATGCCTCTCAAAGAGAAAAGTCCATTTCAGTTTAAAAAACTTTCTTAAAATGTAGGATATGATTCTAATTTCACTTGTCTTTGTGAAATTAGTCTAGTGAACCAGAGCATCACCCAGTCTTAAAAGTTTAACACGAAATATTAAAATTAGCACCATTTTACCTCCTATCTTTTATTTCCAAAAGCACACAATTCTCAATACCACATAGGAAATGACTGGCATAAATGGACATTACTGTAATTGATTTTGAAGACAGAAAGTTCATTTCAGTAATCTATGAGGCAAGTGTATATGCAAATTGTTTCTAGTAAGATAAGAAATTAATATCTTAGGGATAATTGGCCGTGGCAAATCAAACAGTATTAGGAAAGAATATCATATTAATAGTGACACATTTAAATGAGCAAAGTCTAGCATTTTCTAGCAAATGTGCATTACATGAGTTATCTCAGTTTATCTGCATAACTTCAAGGTTACTGTCATATAACCTCTACCACACTTTGTGGTATGAGAGCACTCAGCTGTATACTTGGGACACAAGACTGGATTAAATAGATATTATATTTGGAACTGAATCAAAAGCAGTATAAATTTGTGCAAATCTAATCCCTGTTGAGACATTATATCCAGTCTATGGAAAAAAAACACACAAACAACAACAACAAAAATAAATAAAGAAAAAACCTGTAAAGTAAAGCTCTAGAGGAAGGGGTTTTCTTTTCCTTTCTTCAGGAAAGGGATGGGGATTTACCAGCCTAACTTTCAGCGGATTTGGGGCTATGCAATGTTCACCACCACCACATAGTCTACCATCTTGAACGTCCTCTATGGATGGTTTGCTTTAGAAATGTGCCCATGCCTGTCCCAGCAAGCACCGGTATGGGCCGCCCTATCAGTAGGATCACTGGAGTTGCCATAGGAATATCCCACACAGTAGCCCCTACAGAAAAAGGTCACGGGCTGCATGCACCCAGAGGAGAGGACCTGGAAAATCAAACTGTGCCAGGAGTGTTTGGCAGCTTCCCAAGGGCCATTTCTGAGACACAATAGCCCAACAGCGAGGGAAGCCTGACCTCTAGAGCCCGGTCTTGGATTTTACTGTGCTTTTTATTTCCCCACAGCTGAAAAGCTGAAGGAAAAATATTCCTGTCGCCTTTTCTCCATCAAGGAGCAAACTCAAGGCTATTTGTCCTTCCCAAGGGTCTCCAAGTGAAAGCCAGGCCGGCCTTGCTGCTGCCACCAGCCACAAGCTGCAATGTGAAGGAGGCCAAAAGTGGAGGCTTTGGTCTGCAAACATAGAGCAATAGCAAGGAAGTTGCTTACACACCCTCTGTCGCACTTGGTAGAGATTATGTGCCAGGACATCCCTCATGGACAGCACCTCTGTGCGTGAAAGCCAGTGAGGGTGCTGGTTTCTGCAGCTCCTGGAAAGAAAAAAGATTTAACACATTATTAGCAAGTTGCCTAAACACTATCTCCCCCCAACAATGTACGATATGGCTTGTGTTCTAGGGAAAAAGGATATGAAGGACTTTCACTGACCAGTGATTCCATGAAATCATTCAAAGCTGAATGAAAATTGTCAGAACTTTTTTGCCCTTTCACGAGTTTTATCAATATACTAGCTATTCAGAAAGGACTCTAAGCCACCAAATAGCTCTCACCAGAAATTATCATTTCTTCTAAGGAGCTCCAAAAGCAAATTCATTTTTAAGAATGAGACTGGGCAAGAAACTTCCATAGGTTCAGGAAAGTACTGCAGGTTTCTTACCCTGCTTGAATAGGTTCTTAACCACATAACCTTACAGTCTCACCACTTTTAACATCCTTGTGAAAAAGAACGTCCTTAATAAATAAACCCTGTCCTCATTAACAGTGACAGGAACGTTATTGTTCAGGAAACCTGCTCTGTGCTCTGCTCTGAGGCTACTATATATAGAGTTTCCTTGAAACTGAGTCTGTTTCTTCATTTAAAATGAAAGAACTACCTAAAAGATAGTCATCTTTTAGATTTTTTTTTAAACCAGGACAAGAAGCCCATAGTCATTTGTAACTGCCCAGCCTTTTCACTAAAAAAAAAATCCACAATGGATAAGGGCTCCTGTGAAATGTTAACTGGATTTGCTCTATCAGTGAACCTGTGTGAGAGTTAACATTCGGATGAATTCCCAAGAAGACAAAGAGGAGACAGATAGTGGTCATCCAGAATGAACCATAGCCAGGGCTCATCTTGCTCTTTTTTTTTCCCCTCCCATCATCTGTTTGTTCTTTTTTCTTCTGACTTTTTTTGTAATGTAATTTGTCAATCTTTATTCTTAGCTAAGTGATGTCCTTAAAACAACTTCTACAAATTACGTGATTAAAGAATAAATTATTAGCAATGTACAGTATTCCCAAAGTTTTGTGTACATTTGTTTTTCATATCTCCTAAACTAAAAAAAAATCTTTTAACAATAGATAAAGATTCATATAAAACTGAGATTATGCCCTAAACATAAAAAAAAGGAATTTTGCAAATATAGTTTATTTAACAATATAACCCATATTTTATCATCTACAGTCTAATAAGATCATCCTGAAAACTTGTACGACCATCGTGGACAGGTTGAATTCTACATTCCACTTACTCTTACCATTAATCAGACAGGGACATAGTTAGTCTGATCCTGTCCAAGATCCCTGGAATTTAAGAATTCACATTCCTAAAACATTTCAAAGTTTCTGAATGTCTTTTCATTCTCCATCAGAACAAAATGAAAATCAGTTACATTTGTGGAAAGTAAGAAGACAGATGGGTTAAGGGATAGCATTAGCAAACCAGAAGGTAGCCTTAGGGCTAGAATAGGGTTTGGGATATCTCTTGGATGTGAGAGAACCTTTTCTTGCCTGTGAGGGTGACAGAGCACTGGAACAGGCTGCCCAGAGAGGTTGTGGAGTCTCCTTCTTTGGAGATCT
>JAUBOD010000537.1:4008052-4027460 GCA_032353885.1 Nothura maculosa
AGTGCCACTCAATCTCCTTTGCAGTAACTCTGTTAACTATGCTGCCCATCTCACAGCAGGCACTAAAAGTTCTTCTTAGGCTTAAAGACTCTTCTCACACATGTTTTGACCTGAAAGCTTGAATGCAAAAGAAAACACTGTCAGATAACTGGATAAATCAATTTTACTAGGTTTTATAGCTCTGCCTGTAAAGATAATTTCACTAAGTCTAGCTCAGACAGGTTATCATACTTATATTATTATTTTGTAGCTCAGACAAGATATCATACTTATTAATTAATTTTCTTTGCAGAAGTTAATTATGAAAATTCTTCAGTATTTTGCACCTTCATCTATCTTTCAAAAGCTGTTAGAAGGCATTCACAGGAATGAATGGAGAAATAATAAAAAAGTCTTAGAGGCTGCTGACGGTTACCATTAAATCCTTCCAGGTGTGTTTGTGGGGAACGTTTACTGCAGGAAGGTTGCTTTTCATTTTTCTAGGGAATGTTCAAAACACCTAACATCATCAATTCTCCATAGCTGTTACCCCAAAGCATTAGTCCCAAAAGCCATCTGGTACAAAACGGATCCCAACTACTTGTATTCTCTGAGATTTTTTGGTCTTTCTTCTTCATATAGTTAACAAAGCTATTAAGAAGATTAAAGTAGATATTTGCAGGTAGAAGAGTCAAGCTCATTAGAACAATAATCATTCCTCAGCTATTATCTAATCTTAAATTGCTGCTGGGAACATATAACCTTGAGCTGTCACAAAGTCTGTTTTCCAGGAGGCTCATTGTTAGTATTTCTGGGAACAGACGAAGCACAACAAAATACTCCAGGTGAAACCATCCTAAAAAAATAAGCAGAGCTGCCTTCTTTTTTTCTTATGAATGTGTATGAACTTATGCTTTCAATGGGAAAAAAGAAAAATAGGACTCCTATCTCAGTGGAAAATAAGCTTTGAGAAGGTTTGAGAAAGCACATTGTCATCAGCAAGTAACTTAGTTTTTTTTTTCTGGTTCCTAAAGTGCATAAAAACAGAATTTCCTTATTTGTGATCTACTTTGTGGGAATAAACTGTTTTGTATGACATCTTGGTGTGGCTACCATACAAATAAGGTTGGAATTTAAAAGCTGTTTGTAGCATTTCTGCCAGTAAATCGATTATTATAATCCTTTAAAATGGTAAGAAAGCCTGGATCTCTGAGGTTTTCTCAGAGACAAGGGATGGATTGGTAATAGGCCTCCCTTAACAACTCTGTGAATATCACTAAGAAATTAAGATTTTCAAGCAAATGCCTTGAGCACTTATGTAGATGGCCTTGATAACTCTTTCTTCTTTCTCACTTCATGAATTTTATTTTATTCAAAGCAGATTCTACAGCAGATGCAGAGAAATCTCCATCCTTCTCCTTGACACTCCTACTTCTTGGTGGCCAAAGTCCTCCAAAGAGGCATCAGAGAGATGAATGACACCATGTAAGAAAGTGGCCACTGTTACTTTGAGTACAACATTATATACTAGGTTCCTGAAACTTAGATCATTTCTAAAATGAAGCTACATCGATGAAGTAGTCAGGAGAAATATTTTTTTTCCTGGTGCATGCTCGTGCTCAGCTCATGTCAATACAGGGGTGACCTGGTTATGGGCAGAAGCAGAACATTAGAGGCCTGAAAAGCTTTATAGTAAAAACACGTACCTCCACAAAGCTTCAGTGTCTTCAGATTTGAATGACATCTGGACTGGATTTAACAAGTCACTTTTTTAGATGAGCCCTTGAAATACCACTTTTGCCTAACTCACGCTAGGTCTGCTCCTGTTCATGTCATGTGATACTAACATTCATCTCAGAGGTTGTAATTGGAAAATAAGTTATTAACAGGACTTAGTGCCTTCCTGTTCTGCCTACCAGATTAGCCCTTGTAATGAAAGTGGGAAAGGCATTAAATATCAAATTTGTGCCAGTTCCTGAAGTCAAAGAAATATGTCCTAAATCACCACTTTCATTCTATATTCTATTAATTGGTGACCATATTATTGAACTAAATCTGAGAGAGTGCAGACTATTTCCACCTTAGATATAACATACAACCTCAGCAAAATTTATAACATTTTTTTCTGATGCAGAAAAAAAAAATTTCAAGCTCATAAGCAAGTTGGAGAGAAGTGGGAGGATATTTGTATTAAAACAATAGCAAAATAGGTACACAAATTTATCTTGGTCATACTACCATTTTAAACACAGAGAATTAACTCAAAGGAAGCTTTTAAGAGAGAAACTGGGGAGGAAATGATAAGATCAGACATCTGAGGTAAACAGTTTTAAGAACTTCAAAACAACAAGTGAGGATATCAGAGAGTAAAAGAAAATACCTAATTGTCTACATCTGAGAGAGAAACATTTCAGTCTTGTCAAATACAAATCTAGGTAGAGGATTTGGAAACTTGGAAGCTGAGTTTCCAGCAGCTGGCGAATGGATGTCAACATAGCTGCTGTGAGCACAGCCACAGAGCTGAGGCGAGTGGTACAAGAGCTGTTCACAGTGGTGCACAGTGCATAGCCCTTCATTTCTTTTGCTAATATATTTGGTACCTCTAAGCAATGCCCAAATACCACTACTTTTAAAAGTTTCCTATCACAAATTCATGCCGTGGCTGGAACTGCGGACTGAAAGCTCATGTAAATGTCATCATGAGTTGATTCCACGTAGTATATAGATCTAGGAACCAAGGGTAGACAGGGTAGAGATAGTTAAAACATAGATGGACATGGATCAACTGAACCATCCCTTCCAGGGTGAGAAATGGATTTTACTTTCTGAGGTCTGCACTTAAAAGAAACAAAAAGACAAGTGTAACTGATAAATGCATTTTGATTTTTGTAACCACTATAACATATAAGCAGTATGTGTGCAAGCACAAGTAATAACGGACCATTAATTCTGCACCAGCTCTACATAACTAACTCAAAAAGATCAAGGATTTATGATCAACAGGCTGTAGCCACAATAATTATTTTTTTTCTTTCCTTTTCCTTTTCACATTCCTTGTGAACTGTACTACTCCCATGAAGCCTTTCAGCAATGAACTCTGTACAGATTTTTGCAAGAAGCGCAAGTTTTGTTGGGCTTCCTATTTAACACTATCTGAATTTTTTTAATATGTCTCAGATTCCTGTGTTTAAATTCTATAAAGATCTTATCTAGCAAAACTCCTTAACCTCCAGTTAACTTTCTTTCAACCCATGAAAGTTTCTATTGGTTCCTATGCAATGAATTTCCTGCTTGAAATTTCATACTTGGAAAAGATATGTGTTCTAAATGTTTTTGTCAACTGCAGCCTAAACCTAGAATTTCAGGTGGCTCCAAATTTCAGTAGTAAAAAAAATAATTAAACAAATAAATAAAATAAAAAAGGAAAGCCAAAGGAGCTTTCTAAAATATCTCCTTTCTTTTTTTTTAAAAAGTATCTCTTGTTCCAGAAGCAGTTTGAGTAAGGTGAACATATATCAATTTTCCTTGTCTAGCATCACTATATCAGTTTGCTTCTGAAAGAGTTAACCTAAGATGCAGTTTTTGTATATCTAAAATCATGTGTGAGTTGTCAATGGTGTATCCATACAATAAGATGATCAGGATTGCAGAACTACTCTTGCCCTGTGCCAAATAACCTTTCAAGACACAACTGCCAGAAAAAAGAAACAGAAGAAACAAACAGAATAAACATGGAGAAACAGAAACAAACTCACCACAGTTATGCCATCATTTAGCAATGACTCTCCAAAAATCATCATATGAAGTTGCTCATTAACTGAGGCCTCTTCAAAAACTTCCAGAGCTGCCACGGGATCAACAGCTGAGATCATGCTGCCGAAGAGTAAGTTCTGCAGCAGGTTGAGGTCAGTCAGGCCAAAGGCTTCTATCTGGCAGATTCCATAGAGGGAGAGGCCAATCCCAAAGGAGTTTAGGAGAGAGCCCAGCACGGACCACCATAGGATGGATGCAAAGTTTTCAAAAAATGGGCGAGTTGGCATGAAATAACCCTCCTCCAGAACAATAGGTGGAAGGAGATACAGGAAGTAAATGCTCGTGTTCATCACTGGTGGGGATTTATGATCCGTGACAAAAATGATTGCTCCAACTACTGCTCCAATGACAATCAGGACACAACTTTCAGGCATGAGTTTTGGTAATCGGTGATAGAGATGGAAACCTTGAATAAAAAAAAAAGGAGATATTATTCAAGTATAAATTAACCTGACATCCACATGGATGTTTGGACTATCATTGAATATTTTGTCTTCAGGCCAGGTTCAGCTCTTAGAATTACTAGCTTAAATACAAAAACAGTACTATTTCCTTCAAAATGAACCATGTCTGGATTTGCATTGCTACAGTAGGGGAAGAATTTGGCTGAGAATCTCTTTTCTAGGTTTCTGAATCTAGACTCCATTTTTACATAGAGTTAAAGAACTGCACGTGGACATTTTGAAAATGTTGTGCACAAGAAACAATTCCTTGCTGAATAACTGTCAAGAAAAAAAGGCTGCACTTATCTTAATAATATCTTCCTGCCCATTTTGATGTATTATTACAGCAAGGGCATTCATTAATTATTCTTTGACACTGCTACTGTGGTAATGTGTAATTATAGTTCATCAGGTACTGTATAAACATACTGTGAGTGAGAATTGCCTCAGATATATAAATGTAAAAGTCTAAATCTAAATTTATATATAAACTCTAAAAAGTTTTAATCTAAATTTAAAAGAATGAGAATGAGGCAATCTGAAAAAAATGTAAATCCAATAAATGCATCTTCATATCTGAAACTAGGTGAAGCTAGGTGAACATTACAGAAATGATGTATTTGCATTTCTGTGACTTTCAAACTAGCAGTGCTCCAATTAAAGGAAAGAGGAAATTATGAAATTTAAAATGACTTCCTTGTGAACTTAACTGCTTTTAACAAAAAATAAATAAAAGAAAATATAGTCACAATCTTCTGCTAAATTTTCAGAATGATGGGATTATATTTCCATCCCATAAAGGCTTCCAAGATCTCAGAAATGTTTCAGTCCTCAAAATCTGAAAATCCAAAAGAAAGACCATTTATGAATGCCATACTGATTTTCTTTTTAATTTGGTAATCTTTCCTAGGACATTTATTCACACTAATTTACCAAAGTAGTCTGGAATTCAACGTCACTACACTTTTCAAAAGTAATTTAATTGGAAAATTCCCTGCAAAGGAAAAAGTGCTTCTACTATGCTGGATTACAAAGCTTCTCTTCTGAAAGATTATTTCTTGCTCAAAAACAGATGAAAGAGAAGACTAGCCAGATGGCATGTCTTGTGCTTTTATAGAAGACGCATAAAAATATTGGTCAATATACTCACTGTTAACACACTCTGATGATAACAACAAAGTTGCATTCAGGACAATTTTAGTAATTGTTTTAGTAGTAAAGTCCTCTGTTCATAGGAGTTTAATTTGAACAAATAACTACTATGAAACTGCCAAATCATGGTCAGCAGTAATGGTCTTTGATAGCTGTTTAACTACAATAGGAAAAAATGACAGTATCTTCAGACTACCTCTAGAAAATAATGTCACACATACTAGAGTATTCTATAGCAAAGTTTGAAAATTACATGGCAGAAAAACGCTTGTTCAGAGCTCCTGACACTTTCATCTACTCCTGCATTTAAATATTTTTGCTGCATTAGTTCTAAATGGCAAAACCAGTCTGAGTCCAGCCATAAAGATATAGGACAGATGATGAGATATTTTTTCTGTATTAACTGCAGAGCCTTCTCCTCTGCAAGTTTGTCTTTCTTCACTCAGATACATATACCAAACTACAATAGAAGTAAGATGCAAGTAGCACTTGCCCTAGTTCTCTGATGACCTATACCCTATTAGTCTATCAGAGAAACCTTGAACAACAAACATTTAAAATACAGACTCATAAGGAACTGTTTCCTTTTATTTACACAACAGAAGAATACTTCTCACTTTCCTCCCCCATCAGACTAAATATGCTTAAAGTCTCAAACATCTGTTATTGATTTCTACAGCTATGGCTAGTTCTAGGCTCTGGTATCTTTTTAAAGGTTAGGAAAAAAAAAGAAAAAAAAGAACTAGGACGATAGGAGATACATTGCTACTCAAACATGAATGACTTAAGAGACATGAATGTTACAGGTGATATATTTATTTTAATAAGCTCTAAATAAGCATTTAGAGTTGAAAATATGTAGTTGTCAAAGTCAAAGAACACAACAGTTCTTCCCAGTATAGGACCTGTAAAAACAATACCAGCTACAAAAAGCCCTGGAAAATACTTGGTACATTTCTAATTTCTATCCAGACAGAAAGATCCAAGATCCCATTTTATACTTACTTATTTTTGCAAGAGAGGCAAGGAGGATCCAAAGAGTAACTTCACAAGGAATTTGCACGTAAGCATAATCAAATGTGAAAACATGCAGCCTTGCATCTTGTGAAGAGTCAACAATATCCCCATGGTCAGGTTCATAGTCAGGCAAGAAATTGCTGCTCAGATGGGTCTCATCTGAGTAAAGAGCAGCAGAATAGCATACCAGCATCAACAGCGACAGCACCCAGTTCAAGAGCCTTGCACATAGGAGCAAACGAGAGCCCATGTCCAGGACTGTGACTTTCCTCTGTTAGCGATGTCCCATATGGCAGGTGCATAAAAGCATGCAACACTCACACCTCTCGATTCACTCTACTCATATTCCCAGCGGCTTCTTCATCAGCTTCGTTTGCCTGTTAGAATGCATTTTTAAAGTCCTAACCAGCCTGTGCTCTTCCCTGTGTTACAGCCAGACCTGGAAATTCAATGAAGGCAGCGATTCCACAAGCTTCCTCAGACTCAGATCAGCTCTCATCACAGCCTCTTCCTGTCATGGAATAAGGCCTTTTCTAACTACACTTTTCCCATTCACTCTGCTTTTCCTCCACTGTCCAATACAGCTAAACAGCAATATGCAGCACCCAGGTAGCAAGCGCAGCCCCAGCACATGGCATCAGACGGGAGAGGCAGTGGCACCCTGATCTGGCAGAAGAGCCTGCCCTACGCCTTCCCCTCCTGTTATCCCCGCCGCCTGCCTCCCTAGCACCGCTGGCAACTGAGGTACCACAGCTGGCACCGCTCACAGGAACTTTCTCACTTGGTAAAAAAAATAGTTGGTATGTAAATAAATGTACTCTCTAGAGCTTGCTGGAGGGACATCTGGCGGAGGACTATGCAAATTACAACCTCACTCAGCCCTAATAGTCACACTTTTTTAAAAAAAAAAAAATAGTTATATATATATATATAAAAAGAGGAAGATCTGTGTCAGATCATATGCACAAAACTGAAAGGCAGGTACTTCTTTTATTTTACATTTGTTTTACCTAGGACGACCACTTATCCTTCTTCAACAAGATATTTACTAAAGTTACAAAATATATTTTTAGAGAGGCAGTCATTTCCTTTCCTCCAGAAAAAAAAAAAAAAAAAAAAAAAAAATTTTGAGGAAAACAGAGTGTGCAAATGTAGAGGGTAGATTAGATACTGTTAAAGACCACATTAGAAATGAGTAAGTTTAATTTACAGACATTTACTCTTTTCACTCCCACTGGTCTGGTTGTGCTAGAAAACAATGCTGAATCTCTTAGTGTCAGCTTATACCTACATTAGCAAGCA
This sequence comes from Nothura maculosa, assembly GCA_032353885.1. Classification (NCBI taxonomy): domain Eukaryota; kingdom Metazoa; phylum Chordata; class Aves; order Tinamiformes; family Tinamidae; genus Nothura; species Nothura maculosa. Next base: position 4,015,759 of record JAUBOD010000537.1, read on the forward strand.
GTCTCCTCCTCTTCTGCTCTCAACCACTTTGGCATACCAACCCGCAGTAGCTTCCCAGAACTTTGTTCCTAAACTCTTCTACAGGAGGGAGGAGCTTATTTTTAGAGTTTAGGTCCTCCCCACTGGACTGTATAGGAAAATTAAGCCATGAGTATACTCTAAAGTTCTATTTATTAATCTTTTTTTAGATAGAATTATATAAAAATATATCTCCCAGCAGAAATATACTTCAAAGAGCAAAACATTCACATATATCAATGTCAGAACAAAGTAAGATAATAAATACAATAAAAATAGTGACAAAATAATAATTTATGAAATATAACACATTCACAGTTGTTGTACAGTGCCACTTATTTCTACTATAGGCTATATAGTAGGCTATAGCACTGCCATATTACAGTTTATCTCACTATTTTGGAGAAAGCTACTGCTGACCAAAGTGATAGTCTTAGTAGTAACCTGATGCAAGAAAAGTCTTGTACAATCATGTCACCATTCCTGAGTTTGCTGTCATCTATCTGTGAGCTTTTTGTTTTTGATAAACCAGGCTAAGCACCTCTGGAAAAAGCCCTTGAAGCTGTAATTTCCAAACATCTTAGTAGTTTTCACTGGCATGTGATATCGCATATATTTCCAGAACTTTTTTTCTGGAGATGCAGAAATAGAAGATTTCCAGGTAATGACTGGTAAAATCCGTAAAGCCTTCTTCACTACTGGAGGTAAAGTCTCTGGCTCTTGGAAAGCCTGGAATTTTACTAAAAGTAGTTTGATTTTCCTGTCTTCTAGTGCACAGTTTACTGCTGCTTGCAGTTCAAAGATGCTTGGTCCATTGATGTAGGCAGGACTCAGAATAATTATTGCTCGTCTACTTTGTCTAATGGCTGTTACGACGTCATCTGTGTATGCTGGAAGAGAAGTAGCCATCATTAGTTGGATATTGGACAGTTTATTAAACCAGTTCCTTTAATAACAGCTAAAAAAAAAGAAAATATGTGTTTAGAGCAATCACATAAGCTCTACTGCATTTGCTGCCAGAGATACCACTGCCAAGCCTGGAGATCACAACTTGCTGCACAAGAGTTGAAGGACACAACTCAAACCACAACACACTTAGTTGCTGCTCAGACAGGGTTTCAAAGGATGCTTGGATGAGTCTCCCTCCAGCCCAACCAAAGGTATCAATAATTCTATGGAGTATTGACAGAAGTCAATCAGAAAGTAACTATTGAAGCATCTGAGGGTCTTCCATTCAGGAAATGGAGTCTATCTGCAAAGAATTTATGGGACAAAAATCTTTATCTCACCCTCGTATCTCCCCAGGAAACATGCTGAAATATACATGTGCCTCAGGTGCGGAGGCCAGATATAAATGATGAGAATTCTGCCAAAACACAGCATTTGCAAATCTTTTGCATAAGATTTTTGGAAAGTGAAAATCATTTTCAAAGAACATTTAATATTTTTTTACCACTCATGAGTCCTTACCTCCTCCTGGAAGAATATCTCTTTCAAGAAGGCATAACTTGTATCCATATTTGTTTTCCAGAACGTCTGGAAGGAGTTCCAGGGCAAATTCTTCCTCACTAATTAAAGCAGACTCACTCTCAGAACAGTCTAGTTTTGCATAGGACACAAAAGCATCAAATTCTTTGCCATCTAAAATAAATAAGGAAATAATTAACATTGTATTCCTTAATAAATACATCTGAAACTTACAGCTTCCTTTTTAACTAATAATTTCCATTTATGTCTTGTACATTTGTGTTTTATTTAACAGTGCAGCAGATTAATTGAATATTTTCACCTGTTCATGAAGCACAGCCATTCAGTTATCCAAGGCTACTCCCCACTGTCTTGAAAATGTTGTGGATATATACTACCAAAGTAAATAGAGAGGCTGCAGACAGCTATGCATACTGCAAGAAAATTTCAGTTAAGCATTTTTATGCATTTTCACAAATATGTGTGAATTCTCACTAGTGGAAGATCTGTCTCCCCTTCCATCTAAATGCTATCTTGTATTTAGTGATTCTTAATCTGTTTTTCTCACATAAACTCTGATTCTAAAAATACTCATTAGTGCACAACCTACTTTGGAAAGAGAGTGCATTTTATTATACCAGTTTGTAAAAGATGTGTGCAGCTTTCTGTTTCCATTCAGAGAGACTGGTGTAAGTAGCAAAGTGTAGATTTGTCTCAAACATCAGCCCAGAAACTGATTTCTGACCAGTTCCAGAATTTTCATTCAGCCCCATTAGAAAAAGTCTGCTAGGTGCAGATGACAAATAAAATTATATTTTTTCTCAGCTTTGAAATGCTCTTGTTCTGCTGTCCTTCATTAGCCCATTCTCAGCCACAGGCCAAAAGAAAACTTCATTTATTTGCCACATAAAATTTCAACCACATTTAAAGAGGAGAAAGGAAAGGGATTTCTGGAAAATGACACACTGGACTGAGTCCTCTCTCCTATATATAGGTGGCTGGTGTATTTGACATGCCTAAGCTTGATGGAGTTGCCGAGCAATGACACAAGAACTATCAGAAACCTTAAATGAGAATTAACAGGACACTTTGAGGCACCCAGATGACATCAGACATCTACAGTGAAATTGTTCCGTAAACCAGGAGAGTCAGCAGAAACCAGATTGCAACTCAGCTGTCAGCATAGGGTCTTACTGCAGGATTCTACAGCAAGATATGCTGAAAAGCTCTCTAATAAATTGACTAGTGTTGACTAAGAAGTCTCTAGTATTGACTAGGCCTCCACAGAATGGGAACTGATACAAGTACCTAACGTAGTCATTTCCAGCACAGAGACACCTAAATGATATTAGGTTGAATATCAGCTCGTGTGTCAGTGCTAAATTTGTAATTTCTATGCCAAGATGTTAGTTTAGGATAACACACAAGATCCATCAGCTTCCCACTAGACATAGAAGAGTCGATATACATTCCAGAATATGTGGGAAATACAAAAGGAAATCTAACTGCATGCACAGCCTGCATTGAAAAACTACATACAGAACTACACGTAGCAGAAATCATGTCAATAGAATGAAATCTAGGTGTGAAAACACAGTTTCAAGCCTGAGGATGTGATTAGATAATACAAGTCAACACTGTGCCACACTTTTGCAGCACTTCCTTGCACTGGTTTTGGAGCTTTTGTGATAACAGATGCAAATGATTCATCTTGCTAGCTACTCATTTTCTTGCCAAGTACTTTCTGTAGTAAATTGATCCAACATAGGCCCAGTCCAAGAGAGTGAATCACCAAGAGCAGGCACACTGGATTGATGTTGGAGCTAGAGATGGTGCAGAGTGTCATTAGACTGATTTGGCTGTACTGTCCAAATGCACACTGAACTGAAGCTCCTTCAAAATAAAATTTTAAATGTGAGCAAATCCTTTACACAACAAGCCACATGTTCCTCATTTTGCCCACAGAGGTCAGCGCAGTCTTAGTAGACAATCACCACTACTCAACACATGACTGCTTTCCTTTAAAACATTATTGTTACACTAGAAGGCAAAAAATACATTCACTGCAAGTATTATAAATTTTGCTTCCAGAATTGCACAGGATAACAGTTCCACCCTGGGGAACTTTTAATACAAACACATAAAAGCCACAAAGAATTGGTAAGGAAGATATCTGCAACCAGCAAAGCAAATGCATCAGTCACCTATAAATGCTGGAGGCACAGATTTTGCACTGTTTCTTTCACTTTGTGGATGAAAGTAAGATGATTTGCAGGCATATCAGAACTGATTAAGCGATAAAGCATAACCTTACTGCTGTCTTCAACTACCTAATGGAGTACAGAGATGGAAATATATTTCTCGGAGCTGCACTGAAATAGCAGAATAAGCAACAAGTAGCAACAAGATAAATTCTTTTTAGATAGTGGGAAAGTGCTCACTGTGAGGCTAAACACTGGAACAGGTTTACTAGGGAAGTTTTGAATTCTTTATCATCAAAACTATGCAAACCATGAATAAAAGAGTTCATGAGCAGGCTCTGCTTTGAGCTGGGTATTGGATCAGAGGATCCAACCTATGTGACCATAATTTTCTGATTCCAAGCTGAGGGATAGGAAAGAAGGCAAGATGGAAAGGAAGAAACCTCAAATAATAAGTTGTAACTGATGCTCAATTGCTCTGTGATCAAACTGTTCCAGATCTCGCATGCGTCATATGACTTGATACATATGCACATGAGCTGATAGAGGGATAGTCCTGCTGTGGGAAGCACAAATTTTAATGAAAATGCTTCAAACAGATAACTTGCCAGATTGGTACAGCTATTCTGACTGCACTAAGAGCCCATAGTACAAATGTTAACTTGTACATCTGGTACATGGCCCTCAGGGAGTGGGACAGAGGGTGACACTTCTATCTGTAGAAACATACATAAGATGCAGTTAGCTGCAACGGGCCCAAAACTGTCCTGAATTTCTATATATAAATCTGTCTCTGCCTTACTGACATACAGGGGTAAGTGCCAAGGGGACTTTCCAGAGGTTCTTGCATTAATTTGCTACCGAACAGAGGGGAAATTCTGTGTGATTTCCCAAATCACTTTTGCCAGCTGCTATGAGGCTCATAAAATTACTTTCCAAAAGGGCAGTTAATTGTCTCATTGTGCATATATTTATAGATATATAGATACAGTTATTTCACACATAATGAAGTATACTTCACATAAATTAATTATACATATGGAAACACACATGCAGCCACAGAGACATATACATCTCATGCTGCAACAACATTCAACAATTAAAGAAAAAAATCTTAAGGCACATATACTAGATTTTTTATATTCATGTAAGAAAATTAGATAATAAGTTCTTTGAAGTAGGGACTGTCATTTCTACTATATTTTTACACAGCTTGCTACTCTGAAGGTCCATGTTAGTTGGACAGTACGGTAGGATATATTACCCCAGAGATAGGAAATAACAGAACAGAAGGTGATGACTCTGCTGTCAGCACCACAATGGACAATATAATTTTTAGAATGGAAAGATGAATATTGACTAAATGCATGCTTCTCTGTTGGTGCTCTATGTCATCTTATTTTTCAGCTTTGCTTACTCTTCTGAGAGTAATTTGACTTAAATTGAAAAATGCATTAGATTTTGTACTTCACTTGATCCTGCAAGGACATTTGATTCTAGCCTTCAGGTTTTGTTTTTATGACAATGCAGTTAAAATATTGGAATTTCTCTATTGTTTTCTTAAAAAAGGGCTGCCACAATTCAGCACCCTACTCTGATCTTCTGTGAGTAAATTAGGGATCTTTTAAAGACTAATCGTGTCATTTCAGTTGGTGTTTATATTCCAAACTGCCCAGATATCTCGCCATCTAAATTCACTGAAATACCTTGCTAGCTTTAACAGCTTTTGTATCCTCTCAAAGAGAGCAGGGTTACTATGAGCATTAAATTAGGTATTAACATACACTAGATTAAAGCACAAGGCAAAAACCAGTAGAGAAAACTGGAGAAAAGTAACATTATACCACATTGCTTACCTTCTATACTTTCATTCTGTGCCAGGTAACTTCGGTATATCAGTACTATTTCAATCCAGTATTGGTAAACAAAGGCAACGCACACAACAAATGCAAAAAGAGCTGAAATGGCACTGCATAGCACATATAAGAGAAACACTGTGGAAAGAAAAGAGTCTATCATAACTCTGAGTTTCCAAAGTGATGGAAATTCAGAAAGTCAGGCAACTGTCTTCAGTCTAGCTCTGCGGCAAACTTCAGGGAAGTCTGGAATTCATTTAGTGGTAAATCTCAACACAATGTTGCAGATTATCACCAAGAATAATATTTGAATGGCATCTATTTGATCAGATGAAAAGCCATTCTGTAATGGAAGGCACAGAGAAAATCAAAACTTCTACGGTACACTCAACATTGGTTGAGATGAAAAAGATGCCTTCAATTTACCATCACACACAATACCCAGCTGCAGACTTCCTGTTCTGCCCCAATCATGAACCTCTATAATGAAGGATGGTTAGAAGTGAGAAAGCAATTTAATTTCCACACTAACTCAGTTTTCAGTGTTTGCTTGAAGAGTTGCCATATGCATACTACTTTTGGTAGCTTCTCAGAAACATGCAAACCAACAACTGGAGATAAAAGCAGAAATGTTCTATAAAAATCAAGGAATATATTGCTTTCCACAAGCATGTTGTTTCAGTTTGCTAGATTCTATCCTCTTCTTGCTTATTCTCCACTGTTCACTTGGGCTGCTGGCCATCAGTAGCCTCTCTGTCAGGCTATTCTGAGTAATCACCAGAATCATGTGTCTTTCTAAATATTTAACAAATCAAACATGCCCAATACAATGTTAAGAAAGTTTTGCAGCAGACTGAAAAGCCAATGACCATGTCCATGGGAAATGAATCTGTAATGGTGATTAAAATAAAATGTGTTTTTATAATCAGAAAACCATCCATCTCGTTTTACCTCCTTGTTTCCTTTTTAGCTTAACCACAGCTGTAGCATTCCCCACAGCATTCTGAGCAAAGCACATGAAGTTGCTTCTGAGGTCCCTCTCAGTAACTTCTTTCAGTTTAGCAATGTGATGAAGTATGGTGCCCTTTAAACCATTCTGATGAGTCCTAAAGAGAAAAAAAATACATATTTTCAATATAATTTTGCTGCTTGTTCACACATTCTGCTAATGTTTTAGATACAAAAAACAGTGAATTGGTAACTTTTTAACATTCAACTTCACATTTTAACATAGATGTTCTGATATTCTGATCTTGAACTTCTATTGTTTTTACATAGTAAGAAAATACTAACATCAAAGGTCAAAAGATTAAAAGGTTGATTCTCACTTCATCAACTCAGAGAAATATTTAAGCACTTTATGGGCACCTTAAGACTATTTGTGTTTGGCTTTTTTTTAAGATTTAAAAGATGTCCCAGATAAAATGCATGGGGAAAACTTTGAAAAGGAGCCCTAAGAGAGGACTAGCTGGACAAGAAGACTGTGAAAGCACAATCTCTTTAATAGAGATAGAAATCCTGAGAACAGGATAGACAAACAGATTAAGATAGAAATAAGTGATATGAAGTTTAGAATATAGAGATGGAACAGAGAAGTCACTCTGGAGTTGAGGACAGATAGTGTGCAACAGATCTATGTCTGCAGTCATCAGAGAGCAGCCAAGATTGCTGACTTTTAACTTTCCTATTTGAAAGACAGTATTTGATTAGTCCTGAAAGTGCCTCCTGTCACACTACTGCAGGTCACTATGGGCCAGGCACAGCCCTTTGTTAACTCAGTAGCACAAGAGTTGCAGGTATGGGCATAGGGAGTAAATCTAGGGATTCAATCTGGACTTAAAATCTGTTGGTAATGTAAGGGTCATGTAGGTGTTAGAAAAATAAACAGACAAAAAGTGTACACACTTACAAAACTAAAAAACATGGTAAAAAAAAATTACAAAGCTAAACATTCAAAAGTTAGGAAAATCCAGAAGTTAATTTCTAATTCAAAAACTGAATTATATGTGTGCATGTATGTGTGTCAGAGAAACAGACAGACAGATCATTTCCCCTCACTCATAGCTTCCATTAAAAACTTCATTTTAGCATTGTCAGAAGAGCTTTTGTTTTCCCCAAAATGCATAAGAAATTTGTCATAAAGATGACTCAGAGTTGTGCAGTGTAGGCCCGCTTCTTTGTAGACCCACCACTTTGGTCCCTTCCAACCTTGGCCATTCTGTGATTTCCTGTCCAAGTTGGACACTGTATAAATAAATAAGGAAAATATAGAAACAAAAAGGAGACATAATGACAATTTGGGCTGTTGTAAAGTCACAGGAAATCTTTCCCCAACAAGCCATTTCTCTGAGGCGCCTGCTTAATTCCTATGAGGGATGACTTCTTGAAATGTCCTAAAAATCATTGCTATAAGTCTGACTCAATTCTCTGACTCAATAGACTTAGTAAACATATATACAACTCAGTAAATACATCTCAACTTTTGAGACACCCAAACTTGTTTGCAAGTCCAAAAGAATTTGTTCATATATTGTTTTATTGAATCTACTTTATTCCCCACTCATAGATAGTTTTCTAAAAAAGTAGTGTGAATTATTCATGAGGAGGAATAAAGGGAACATGTGGAAACAGCTGATACTGGCACAGGGAGCCAAGTACCATCCATACTGACACAGCTGGTGAGATAGAGCTTTGCTTTAGGAGGAAGAAATTAGGTTAGAAAGTACATTCAAATTCTTGACTTCAATAGCCATATTGTGCCTGTAAGATATTCATCTTTATGCAAAGGACATGCACCTTTCATATGCCCTGGGACATATACATTAATGTAGTGAATGTTCACAAAGCATGTGTGGTTAGAGCCTTCAAAATTTCAGTGAAATATTATATTAAGCAAAGCTGTTGGGGAAGCATTTTGCAACTGCTAAAATTGTAATCAGACTATCAGGTTTATTTTATTACCTTGTTTCTTGTTCCAATTTCTCATTGGTATTTTCTTTGTTGTCTCTTTTCCATGTTACATTCTGCAGAGAATCTCTTTCAAACCCAAACTGTACAACACATTTCAATTCAAGTGGCTGTCCTGGAACATATTAACACAGGAAAACAATGCACAGAGATCACTAGAATGCTTTTTTCCTTTGATAGTCTGGGATCTGTATAGTATATGATGCCTCATTTAATATGCTCTAAGATATATACCAATTAAAACCTCTACATTTTATATAAAATTCTCATATTGCAGGAGAGCAAAGTCAAATTGTTTTATCAAAATCAATCAAGATCTCTCGTTATCTCTCATAGTCTAACAATATCCCTTTTAAATATTTCCTTTTGTTTTTAGTTAAGGAATAAAAACTTACCGAGTTCTGCTTCAAGGATCATCACACCAATGGGATACAAGAAGTTTGGTGGATGGATAGTGTTCTTTGCTGCAATTAATTGTAATAATATTAATCATCAAAACAGAAGACTACAGAAAATACCTGATAGATTTCTTTTTTTCAAATATTAGATGGAATTTAGATGCCTAAGACCAAGAGGATTATTTTCCCTTGTTACATAGACATGAGTTCACAGACACGGGAGGTTTTTACTACAAAATTTAGGTGCTGAATAACTTATATGGAGCAGGCTGAATAACTTAAAGACCTGCTACTGCAGGTCTTGTAGACCTACTACAATGTAGTTTGTGATCTAAGCAGTTACCCAAGCTGCAGGGATAACGGCCTGAGGGGGCTAAATCTCACAGCTCCGATATTCTGAGAAAGACCTATGCTGCAGGAAGTGGTGCCACGCTTCTTTTCTTTCTAAGCCAAGCCACAAAACAGAAATGTATGCAAAATTCAGAGTGTAGAGGTACACATCACTTTTCAGTTTTTTTCCTCAACCATGGTGTTAACTGAGGGACCAGAACTGAGAGGTACAATGTTTTAGCTCAGTTTAGGTCAGATCAGAATAAAAGAAGAGGCATTTCATGCAAATTAAGAAAATAATGTAGAAATACGTCTAGAGACAAGATGGGCTAACATCTGACATTGTAGCTAGGCGTATGGACCTCTGAAAGGATGTTGGGATGTGCTTTCCAGCTCCCATCTTGATGTATTCTTCCCAACACATTTTAGTATAAAATGTAGTAAACACTCCAGAGTCAGAACCAACTACCTCAGAGGAGTGCTCTCACCATTAGATCATAGAACCACTTGGCCTTAATTGCTGCCTTTCTCTCACTGTATAAAACTTTTCCTTTTTGCAGAGTAGCCCACTTTCCAGAAGGCTGGGAATAAATCCTGCACTGTTGTTAATGAGCCCACACCTTAAAGGGTCTGTGAAGACTGTAAACAAATAGCCCTCAAAATAAGAAGAGTACTCAGGGAGAAAAGCACGGGCTCTTTTGAAGAACAGCCTCAACAGTGACAGAAATAGTGTAGGAAAGAATAGAAAAAAAACTATTTTTTCACTAAAGATACTTTAGTCTGAACTTTATTACTCACCAATAACTTTTACTGTAACCACGGTTCGCACTGTCCATTCAGTACTGTTGTCAACTAGAGTGTAATCACACACGTACATTCCAGCATCCTTGTCATAGGTTGGAATCATTAAGATTTCATTATGGTTATATTTTAGCCTTGACCTCAGGTATGAAATATTACGCCCATTCTAATAATAAGAAAAGAAATAACAAGGATTAGTTGTCATTTTTCTGTTGTGATATTAATTCATTATCTTTTAAGAAATTCCAATGGGACTGCCACAGCAGTAGGGATAACCCAAGCTCTCCTCACTGATACTGCAAAAGAAGCTTTATTAGGATTCTGAGGACATTTGTCAGTTGTATTAAAACATTGAGTTTAGTTTTATTAGAATATCACTGTCTTTTAACGCATTTTTTTAGCATTCATATATGCAGGGAGAAACTGTAAAACTCTGAGCCTTATATGAAGTTCCAGAACCAAAGACTAAAGAAAAGGATTGTTTCTTTGATTAATGATGGATTAGGTGGCAGAGTGTTTTTTTGGTTTGGTTTCAGTTTTGTTTTATTTATTTTTTTTTCAAATAAACTGAGTAAGATGAGCCTCTTTAGCGTAAAGAGGAGAAGGCTGAAAGGGAATTTTATCAATATGTATAAATACTTTAAGAGAAGGTGTCAAGAGAACTGAGTGAGAGTAGTTTAAGTGGGACCCAGTGAGAGGACAAGAAGCAATGGGCACAAACTGACGCCCAGGTCATTGTGCCTAACGATCTACGGCATCTAAACAAGAATTAGGCCTAAAGCCTGCACTTTTCCTAAAGGCTTAAGACAGTAAATCTTACCTTGTACCATTTTACATCTGGATTTTTTAAAGGGTTGTAACATTTTGTCCCCGGGCAAACTATTGAATTCCCACTGCCAGCAAGAAGATGCAGTGTATTTGTACCATAATCTGTACAGTTTGCCTCACTCTTCGTTTGAACCTCCAGAATCATTTTGAGGCATGGGATTTTTTCCCTGTGTGTTGCAGAAAAAATAAAATCAATAAACAAAATAAAAAATATAATTACCAATTATTAATTATTATTATAATTCTTGTATAGAAATGTTAGCATTTGCCCCACTACATACCGTATCATACAGATGTAGATTCCAGAAGCATTAATCCCTATTGAATTAAACCAGAGCACATTCCCTTTGACAATGGGATTAACGTTGTTCTCAGTAATAGCTTGCAGTGGCTCTTTATCTTTCTGATGCCAGAACCATTTTGCCTGGTGTTGTTTTAGAAGTGACTGGTTAAAAATGAGAGTAGCATCTTTATCCGGTAAAGCACAGGGTAAAACAAACTCCTCATCACTAATTGCACGATACCATATTTGAGGTTTTACATGAGAACAACCTGAAAAGTGGGACAACAAAACATTAGAAATGAAATATGAGGAAAAAATAGGAATTGTGCAAAAATACAATTTTCACTATTTTCATGCTAAATATTTTGTTACATGATCTTAGGTTGGCCTAATATAAAGTTGATTTTCTTTACTACTGAAATGCAAAGTTCTCAAGGTTTTTTCAAAGGTTTTCAATGGTTTATATGCCTCTTTCAAAAGCCCAATGTGAAAATAGTTTAAGATCTTCAACAAACCTGAGATTTTCAAATGGATGCTAACCTAGTAAACCTCA
>JAUBOD010000537.1:4081558-4093037 GCA_032353885.1 Nothura maculosa
GGTAATCTAAACTTGACAGTGTGGCTCAGGCACTCCTCAGCAAAGCCCTTTATTAAAGAGACTGGCTGTATGTTTGTAGATGCTATCTATAAATATCTCAGGAGACTGCAGACACACAATCCAAGTATATTAAGCAATTTTAAGCTTTGTACTTAGTTACTGTACTCTAAGCATTAACCAAACTTTTGCCTGAATACTCTCCTGAACTGCAGATTAGGGAGTGGTGGGTTCCATTATCATAAACAAGGAAGAAGTGGTCCCATGGTGCTACAGCTGGTTGATGAGTTTTCAAGAAAAATGATTAGAAATGAATTATAATACTTTATCCTGCAGGCAACAAGCACAGGAATAGTAGTGGAAAATAGAAAATTGCAAGCAGGATAAGTACTATCATCACACTTACTGAAATGAATTTTTATTCAGTGCCAAAGCTTCCAGACTCAACAAACATTTATGGAACTTATCAAAGCTCATGTTTGCGTCAAGTCTGAAATTTAGAATAAACTTGACTTTTAACTTTCAGAAATGTAATTGGCTTTATATTGATGTGGAAAATTTCTTCTTTTAGGAAGCCTGATAACAGAGATTAACTCTTTAACTCTTAAATTGGTTTCTGGAGAAAAAAAGAAGGCGGTTTTCAGTGTATATGATAATTTGCAAAGATAGTGACACATAACAGAAAATATGAGATTTAGATCAAAAGTGTCATCTCAGCATTAATGGCATAGCAAGGCCTGAGCTATCACTATAGCAGGAAGCAAGTGACCAGATAAGAACTCGTGTTATGAGCTCTGGCCATATTGTGAACTCTGGGAATGTGAGTAAGTGCTCATTTTCTTTACAGCTATGCACCACATAAAAGAACCTGCAGGTCACTGATTTATTTAATTTTAAGGAATGGCTTCATATTCACCTGAAAGAAAGAAAGAAATAGGTGATACAGATGTTCTGAACACATCTGGAATACAGATCAATGTTGAGCTGCTATGAACAACATTTTATAAATACATTTGCATTGATCTTCCAAGTAACAAATCACAATAGAAGTCATTCTGGCATGTCTAATTGTGCACCATATTTCCACAATATATGAGATACCTATAGATTCCATATGTATTTCTGTATATATACAGAGATACCTACTTTGGATAAAATTAAAACACTAGTTCCATTCTTCCTGAGATCAGATTTTCCTTGATTTTTTTTCACTGCACCTTGTTCTGATACATACACGCTCTGAAACAACACTTCATGTCTGGTATTTATTTCTAATCAAGTTACTCTTTTGATACCTATATTTATATGTATCCTTATTAGGTCAAATCAGCTTTTGTTAGCCTATGTCCTGCTTGTTTTTTCTCACAGAAATGGCTATTTGCACTTCCAGCTCATGAGCTTTCTCACATCTGCCAGATATTTCAGAGTCATTTCCAACAACTCATTTTCTCTAGTTACAGCTTATTGTTGTAACTTTGCTGCTTAGCATTGGCTTATGCAGAACAGAGACCTTTGCTTCCTAGAAATGTCTGGCTAGATAAGCAGTTTCGCAAGTTGACTTCTTAACTATTTGGTATCAGCAGTTGAAACACAGGCAGTTCCATTTGCATGTTAGGAGGAACTCCTTTCCTGTGAGGGTGTCAGAGCCCTGGCACAGGCTGCCAGGGAGCCTGTGGAGTCTCCTTCTCTGGAGATCTTCCAAATCTACTTGGATGCCGCCCTGTGCCCCATGCTCTGGGTGTCCCTGCTGGAGCAGAGGGGTTGGACTAGATGATCTCTAGAGGTCCCTTCCAACTTTAACCATTCTGTGATTCTGTGAGTTGTTTGTCATGCTGTGCTTGTCCTGAGAAGGGTTGATAATGTGGTTGGGTGTAGCATGTCATACATAATCGGAACTACCAAGGGTAGGTGAATTCTAAATTCTGAATTGTGTTTATGCAGCTTTATGAAGTGCTTTTCTATCAAGTATTGAATGTCTATGTTCTGCAATATATATATTATATGTATTTCATATATATATATATAATATATATGTGTGCATTCATATACAAAAATAATATGCAAGAGAAGTTGCAATGCTTCTTAGAGCTGTTCTGTTAAGCATCAGATGCTTAAGCAAGATGAAAAAAAGATTGATTTTTAAAGAAAATAATTTTCATATACTGAATTCAGAAACTGTCTGAAGTCTGGTTCCCTCTCATTTTATATTTTATTTGTAGGCATCTATTTTATATTTGGCCACAATTGATACAGCTATAGGAGATACTAGTGATTCATTCATTACAATCACTACTTCTATCCCTAGAAATTTAAGTTTGATCATTAATAAGAAGTTGTTAAAGTGCTTTCCCTATATTTTAAGGACAGCTTTGTTCTAGAATGGCTGGGAGCCAAATATTCACCCTTACCAATTCTTATAATAGGGGACAAAACAATCTAGAAATAAAGATTGTATAGTTCAGTATAGTATAGTTCAGGTTTCAGGAATACCTTATGTGTATTATGTGGGGCTATAATTAAAGAGGAACATTTCCTGAGCATATTTGACTTGGGGAATTAAAAGAACAATAATTCTGTTTCCACTCTCCAAGTAAGCCACAAACCACCAAATTACCTCAAAAAAGTGAGGCAGAGGTAGCACTTCTAGACAGCAAGTAGCAACATAGAGACATATTCACTAGCGCTTTATGGAGTTTTGTGGCACTGCTCAATCCAAAGCACAATGAAAGCATCCAAGCATCCGTGATACTTGAACCAAAGGAAACATGAAGCAAAGATAGTAAGACTCCTTATGTCCCAATGAAAAGGAAAAAGCTCCTTTACCTTGAAATTCTGTGATACAAAGGCCATGATTTATGAACATAATTATGAGAAGATCCTTTCTGTTTCTGCAAAATTATTTAGATTTTTTAAAATTATTTATTTTATTAGGTTTGTCTGAAGATAAATCTGCATAACAGGTGTTTGCACCTGCAGCATACCCTAAATTTAGACGCCTAATATTCAAAGAAGGAGAAGGAAAAAAAAGATACACTCTCCATAAATCTATTGTCTCTTGTAATTCACTACAATTTTTCTTGTAAATAAGTGTAGTTTATGGGGTTAATTCTATATTTCTTTCAGAGAAAAAAAGTTTCAATCTGATCCTGATAAAATACTCGATCCAAATACAGTGCACTTGGCATAATTATATACATATGCCGATCTATAGTCCAGTTTCAATGGAAAACGAAAGAATTGGGAACTCCATAGTTACACTACAGGAGTTGAAAGGTAGAGGACTGGTCTTTAGCATATTATAGCATATTGTGACTTTTTCCCAAAATATATTTGACAACAAACTTTATAGTACTGCTTAGATAAGTGAGTAAACATACTATAAATGCCCTACCCCGCATTACTGAAAAAGATGAGAATGTTAATACCATTTCTACATTTAAAAGCTTAACAGACTCTGCAGTGTAAAAATGACATTAGACAACAATAGTGTGAGACATATTTACTAAGACACAAGTCACTCATTCGTCTTCAGAGTGCTATTTTCACTCTTTCAGCAAACTCAAATATCCATTCCCACTGGGAATCCTGCTAAATAGCACTGAGTTTTTCTAGAACTAGCAGTCACAATACTGAACTAGTCCCAGTTTCAAGTGTACAATTTAGAAGTTGCAGGATTTTATTATTATATACATATTATTTCAATAAATGCTAGAATTTCTATATACATTATTCTTACAAAATTTAGAAACAGGAAAATATATTAATGTATTAAATTCTGAAGAGTCCTTTCAGAGCAAATATTTTACATATTTTTTTAATCACTGGTAAAAATATATCAGAAAGAAGAAAGTAAATCCATTTCTAAACTAAATTTCCTCATAAGTAAAGTCTTTAGGTTGGTCTCCCAATTATTTATGTAACATATAATGTATCCCCTTTATTAATCTAGTATTTTTTCTTGCAATAAATATGCACATAAGTGAACTGAAATTAAGTTTCTTATAAAATTCAATTTCCAGCAGCATAAGTTATTTTTGGTTAAATGATAACATAAAAATAAAACCTACCATCTGGAAAATGCAGAAAGCAGATGATTGTTTTTGTTTGTGTGGCTGGATCCTCTGCTCTGCCTTCTGTGCTGCAGCAACTGTCTTCTGCAACTCGTATCTGTGGGAGTAAGATATATAACTTCATTTTAAGACACCTCCCACCAAACAGAATTTATCTGCTGTTAAAAACGTAAATTGCTTCAGAATCCCTGGGTACCTATCAGAGACAGCATCTTGTAGTTCAAGTTAATCATATCTCATCTATCGTCAGGATGTATTTGCCAGTAATCACAAACCACACCACTTTTACATGATATATTGCAGTAAGTTTCCTGTCTCTTACCAGCTTCCTCACATCCCTAGAGAGAACAAAGGAGGAAAACTCTACCAGCAGAGGAGGCTTTCCTGTCAGTTTTGGTGGAAAACAAGTAGCATCTTTGATTGAAACCTGGACTGTAGTGAAAAGTGGAAATACCTGAGAGATACATGAAGAGGTCTGGGGAGGCAGCAGCTCTTAGTAGCTATAAATATCATGCCAGCAACAAGAAGAGTTTTCAATGAGAGTAACTGCTTTGCTGACATTAAATGGATAAAAGAAGGCAGCTGAGAAACTGTTTTTCTGAAGAAGGAACTAAATAAAGGGAGGGAAAGACGGCTGAAGGGTAGAGCAGCTTCATAAGAAATTCAGAAGCAACTGTGGCAGAATGAATGAGAGAGAAGAAAATTGCAACAATGATGGAAATGATCGAGTGTACAGTCCTCACATGAGCAAGTGCTTGGGAGACAAGGATAGGCCACCAGCACCACTGAACATCAGGAGGACCCACAGCATAATAATATCAATTATCACTTCCAGTGTGCCTGGGAATCTGCTGGGAACTGCTGCCATTAACATTGTCAAGTTCAGCACATCAATATGCAAAACAGCAATTTTGCACACAGGCAAAACTGTATGAAAAATCTTGCCGATGTCACAACCGTGTGTACCCTAGTTCTTGGTACGGCACTTCTTTTGAAGTTGCATTTTGCAAATGACACAAAAAAAATGCAAAAGAGCCCAAAAATGCAGCAATGAAATCCTACCATGCTTCAGTCAACCGTCCAGTGTCATCCCCAATTACTAGTTTGAAAAATTCACCAGCCGCCCCATGCAGAGGTTCACGCAATTTTCCTCAGCAGAAAGGCCTTCCTTATCTCCTGGCATGATTTCCTAGAGACTCAAGCAGAATGTCTGGAGGAAACCATCTTTGCTCAGTGGTAGATTCAGCTTCCTTTCACCACAGCATGTCAAATATCTCTAGGGAAAATTTGAATACATCCACAACAAGCTGGATATAGAGTCTGGGTATAGAAAGAGAACTTTCACCATAAAATCTTCTCAAAGTTGGTTTGGAAATGGTCTCCGTGGTGCTCCAGACTTTGAGAGCCCTCCTGAGACTATTCCCTTTGCCCATACTGTTCCCAACTTACCGCCTGCAGGAAACTTAGCTACTGGCTATGAGACATAGTTGAGAGTTTATTGTGAGCAAAATCCGTCCTTTAGCTTTCACAGAAAAGTGTAAATATCTATATCTATATTTATATATATAAAATCCGGGGTGAATATTTTATTAATTACTATCTAGTTTCTATCTATTTTCTATTTGATAAATATATGGAAAAATAGATATTTTTAAAAATGGTAAGAAATTTACTTGAGGAGTTACATGCATCACACCTCCTTGTGTATTGTCTGTATGCAGAACACTTCATTGAACAAGACAGTCATCTCTTCCTCAAGCAAATAGTTCAATAAACAATAGCCTTAAGCAGAAATAGAGGAGATTTGAGCCAGACAACAGGAAAATCTTTTAAAAGAAAAGATCATGAAGCACTGGAATAGCTTGCTGGAAGTCCAGTGGAGCCATCATCACTGGAGGGCTTTAAAAAAGAAGTATCAAGATGCAGTTATCAGCCCCAAACTAGGCTGATTCAATGAGATTTCACCAGTTTTGGTCCAATGTCTGGTTTTAGTTTAGCATAGTTCCATGAACTTTGCTTAACTGTGCTGACAAAATTGCTCCTGAGCTGTGAAAAATATGTAAGTTAAAATCATGCTAGATAAGAAGAGTGAAAATATTGATAGAATTAAATTATTCAGAAAGTAATTGCTGGGAGCTCAAGCATTCAAGAGGAAAAATGTTGACATGGAGAGAGAAATCTGAAGACCTCACTTTAGGGTCATCAAGATTCAACCCCGTTCAAGAAATAGTGAAAACAAAAACAGCAGCAATATTTCTGAATGTCAGTGGCTGCTGGTGGGATCCCCATGGAGAGACCATAGTAGAAAATAGAGAGATAATCAGTACAATACTTCTGATCCTGTTATGGAAAGAGAGTTACTGCTCTGAGTTCTCAGGATCTTCTACTTCCACAGGCGACCCTGATAAGCTGTCTTGGATGACAGACTCTCTTCAGGAAAAGTGAGTCTGAGCAGGCAAATAAACCTCTCCAAGGCTTAACACAGAAGAGAAGCTAAATTACCAGCCCAAACTATCTGCCTTTCTGTGCTGAGTTCATGGAGCAGGTCCAATTCACCAAAAGGATGGGTCTACATGAAATCTCCCAAGTTTTAAAGACTGTTAGATCTGAGAGGTTGTTGTTTTGTACAACAGTTCATTTTTCAGAAGTCCTAGACTTACGACCAACCACCCTCTAAGAGTACTGAGGAAGATAATTAGTCTGTGTAATACTCTCTCTAGTTCCCATTACTCTGGGGAAGGAAAATTATTCAGTACAAGATTGCTATTTACATCTGACCTTTTCTGTAAGAAGGTTTTCCTGTACTGTTCTTAGAAAGAAACTTCTACAAAAATATGGTATTCTCAAAATCATACTTCAAATATTAAAGATGGTTCTTACTAAGTATGGGACGAAAAAAAATTATTCTCTGGAAATTCATTGAAGCTAATTTGCTGAAGAAGGATTTTTTTTATAGTAGCTTACTTGAAGAGTAATAGCTTTTTAAGCTTTAAAACTTCAATAATCTTACTGAAGAGATTTTTTGTGCATGAATTACTCAAAGTGAATTTCGTACTGATAAAAGTGTCATAACATACTGTCAGAATGCAGAAACAGAATATCACCCAAAAATATTTGTAGTCCAAGTAATATTTCTATTCAAAAAAGTCTTATTTTCTCTGTATGTTACTAATTGACTTTTGAGAAGAATATATATTTTTTTTCAGATTTAACTCACCTTATTTACCACCAGAACTGTTAACAGTCTGCTGATAGAACTGTTGGTTTGAGTGTCCATGTCCTGAGAATTTTAGATATATTGAAAAGTTTTGTCATGAATATTGCAATTTCTTTTCATTAAAAAGAATCATCAGACAACATTTTTTGGAAGAAAAACAAAACAAAACAAAGAAACCCAAAATATTCTTTTTTTTTTTTAATTGATTAATTGGAGTAGCCAAATGCCCAGACTGCAAGCAGGCCCTGCTAGGGTTCAGAAATCTAACAACCATTAGAACACTTATTAGGACAGGGTGGCAAATCAAATCAGAAATATTTTTTTATTTTCTGTCCTTGGACTCCTAACAGCTGATTATATGGAAAAGAGAATAGAGCATATGCCAGAAATTTATCTGTTTACCGTAATGTATGTTCCCATTTTGTCACTACAAAAAATGTAGTGTTACTACATTTTTGTCATTTTTGTCACTACAAAAAATGACAATGTAGGCTGTTGCCTATCTCTACAAGCTGTAAAAAGAGCACATGATACACCGAGTCCCTTTCAGCACGCATTACCTGAGAACTTCAGGCTCATGTCTTGCACCATGAAAATATAAACTCCACACAATTTTTCCCCTCATTAAACTCCTTCCCCTCTGTAAACTCCTTCTTACAGCTTTCTACTCAGCTTCCTCAAATCCTCTTGGGATGCATGACTTTCTAGGAACCAAGCTTCTTCTCCCGTCAATCTAAAACAAGCTGTTGGTCTCTTTCATGATCAGCATGCCAGCTCTTCTTGCATAAAGCAGATTTAGTATATCAACTGTTTACCACTTTTCCCACCAAACTCTTAATTTCTATAGGATTCTACCATAGAAAACAACCTACACGCAACTGTAGCCTGTAACTCTCCCCAGGGAGTCTTCTCTAGACCTACTTCACAGATTTAGGAGTCTTTTTGTATGATAATTTCCCAGATACTTAAAAGCAGTAGTTGTTTTCAAGATAGAAGAGAAGCCATAGTGAAAGCCCATCTGCTTTCACTATGTAGGCTGTGCAATATAAGAAATCCACCACTATATAGGAAATCCATCAATTCAGTACTAAATTACAGAGTCCTTTTACATTGGATAAACACTGTTCTAAAGCACCTTTTTTTGAAAGTTATTGATTTTGAGCCCATCTGATCTGGACGGCATCTCTCAGAGATGAGCATCCTAAGAGGCGATTAACATGCCTGTGCTAGAAACCTAAAACCTCAACATGAATTCAGTCAGGAAGGGAAGTCACTCAAACACTGTTTATCAGAAAATATTTAGTCCGAAATATTGACCACATTTCCACAGCCAACAGCAGAGTTTGCAAGGTTCTTCTTGAGGAAGCCTGTGAGAGCTCTGGGTTTCAGACACCTTGGTCAGGCAGACTGCCCAGCTCACAAAGGTCTGATGACTTTCAGAATCCAATACCCAAAGGCCAATCAACCACACAACTGCCCCTGGGCTTTTAGTTCTAAAGTTGATGGTCTGTAGAGGCAAATTTACCTCAGTTTCCCACATTAGTAGTACACAGTGAAGTGCATATCTGTGTTGCACCACAGGAACAGGTACATCTCCATGTCCTCCCCACGTCACAGTCTCATGCCACTCCAGAGACTGAGCCAAGCTAATTCATTCTGGCTTCCAGACCTGCCAGCTCAACAGGACCCAAATGTTGGAAGCTTCACAAATTCTGTGAAACTAATCAAAAAACAAAACATCAGTTTGCCTATCAGCTATGTAATGGTATGGCTGCATTTTGCATAAAGAACAAAACCTTCTAAACCTTCTCATGAGGTGAGATATCATCTACTGGTTTTGAGCAATACTGTTAGACACTGATCTGCTAGATGCAAAACACAGTTCTCATCAAAACATTCTTACCTAAACATATTGAGTGATGAGCTTCCATTCCTGGAAAGCTCCTTTCTCCACTTCCTTGGAAAAACTCCTACTTTCCTGGAAAAACAACTCGGAGCCATTTTGGCTCTTCTCTGAGCACAACCTGATGTTCAGCAGTTGTTAAAAGAGCAAACAGATTGTTAGAAGTTATTAGCAAAAGCATAGAGAACAAAACAGGAAATGTTATGCTGTAACATATCCTTATCTTGAACAGTGGATGGTATTCCGGTTACAAGTGACAAAAACGATATTACAGCATGAAAAAAGTTCATGAAAAGAGCAGAAGGGATATCAGGGGTACAACATGGCTTCTTTGTGAGGATAAACCAGTGACTGGCACTTTCCAGCCGGGAGGAGGAAGACCATCTAGTACTAGAAAAAATTACTCAGAGAATGATTTTTCAGTACTTCTCAGATAAAAGATATAGAGAAATTATCAGACATACAATTAATGCAAAGTTCATTTACACCCTCACTCTTGGTGAGGAAAGAAGAAGCAGCAGAGACCTCCAAAAAGCAGGGCTACACCCCAAAACATAGTATGGCACAAATAAACCTAATGAACAGTTAAGTCAAAGAGCCCATGTAATTATGGTATCAAATTATGGTATCACACAGGTTTCAAAGACAGCACAGGAATGGTCACGGTAGCAGGCACCATATCCCACTTACTAAATCTTGCATTTGAGAAGACCTATGAGCTTAGACACAGCGTAGGCCGGCTATGTGTGAGCTTGCATCTACCCAGCAGGATGTTATTTCACCACCCCAGGATGAGCAATGCCCAGAACAACTCTATTTCCCTCACTTTCCACCAAGGCCCAGACTTCCTGGAGAGGGAGACAAGCTGTTATCTACCAAAGCAATTGTGCCAGGAGTGCTGATATATTACGGAGTGTAAATATACCATGTTGTCCGTGCCTCTCAGTAGCATATAGTGATAATATGCCCTAGCTCACCCTGAAAGCAGAAACAGAAACAGGAACTAGAGCAGTATTGGAACCTCATCCCAATGAGCCAATAAGACCTGTTTTCAGCTCAAAGATTGGTAGAAATACAGAGGGATCTGGAATATGATGTAGACACAGATTTGGCGGAGGAATGTAAGAAGCACATGCAGCAAGAAAATATTCACATCTAATACTTATATTGACATGAGGGTATGGTAGCAATCTTGTATCCATTTAAAGTAATGAAAACCTCTGTGTAGATATACTCTGAATGTTGTATTACTTCTAAGGTATGTATATGCATTGGCTGCAATTTTTTAGCCACCAGGGAAAAAAACATTTGTTCATCAATGATCGGACGATGGCACTGAGTGCACCATGAGCAAGTTTGCGGAAGACACCAAACTGGGTGGAGTCGCTGACACTCCAAAGGGCTATGCTGCCATTATGAGGGACCTGGACAGGCTGGACAGTTGAGCAGAGGTGAACCTCATGAGGTTCAATAAGTATAAGCTCCTGCACCTGGGGAGGAATACATCCTGGAATCAGTAGAGATAAGGGATTGACTTGCTGGAGAGTTCACAGTACTTTCTCTCAGAGAGCATGGTGCTCTCTGCTATGCCTTGCCCACAGCAGCACAATTCATCTTCAGCTCCATCACCAAGAGGTGTGCTGGCTTGCTGGCCAGCTCCATGTGCTCATCAGAATTGAGGGCTTCCCTCAGCTCCCTGCGTGCCCTCTCATTGCCAACAAGCCCAAAGATGACTGTCGTGTCTGGGCAGCTCTCATAGAGAACCAGCAGCTCCTGCAGCCAGGAAGAGACACACGTGGCCCTTGGGATGCACTCCTCCCTACTTGAGTCCCTCACTGGATCTTGTGCAGGGGGATTCACTGTGCGGGATGAAGAAGGACTTGTGTGGGCTGGAGGAAAAGATTCTTGCCTTGAGGCTGTGCCTGTCAGCATGGTGAGTGTCGGGGGCGGCTCCAGCCCCACCCACAAAAAAAAAAAAAAACTAGTTGCTTCTTGGCCCCCGCAGAGAAGGGCACTGGGAAAAGACAAATGAGACATGACATTTTTTATTAGTACATGGAAATATTACTGTGGGGAAAGGATGAGCAGGGGGAAGAAGAGGAGAGGTGGAGAGGAGTGAGCTGTCAGAGAAGTGAAGGAAGTCTCCAGGAAGCAGCTGCAGGATATTTGGGGCAGCGGAGTGTAATCTGACAATGGGCACGTCGAGAGGGGCAGGGCTTTACTCTGCTGCTGCCTTGTCCAAAATCAGTGGGTCCTCCACTGTGGTCTTCTCTGGGAGAAATCTCTGCACTT
>JAUBOD010000538.1:4279-15404 GCA_032353885.1 Nothura maculosa
TGTCATATGACAGTAATATGCAAGGGGCTCAGAAGAAACTTATGTGAAGCAGCATCTATTCAGAAGAGTTTAAAGATGAACAAAAGAGAGAAAGGAAAACAGATTGAGTGGTTTCCCAATGTGGTGCTGTGTGAGGGCTGGAAATGCACTCAGTGGCTGATTAGTAACAGCATTTTAAAACATTTCATATGAAACACTTCTTTTACAAGCTCCTTGACTTAATATTGTGGGGAAAGAAATAAATTAAGGTAACTTGACAATTAAAAGTTAGAAAATATAGGAAGAGCTATTCCATATAGAAGTATTACATTTATTCCTGGGTCTTCAAAACAAAGATTTTGTAGGCTGGATATTTATTTTGGAGAAATTAAGCTATATCTAATATAAATATATATTGTTTATACAAATTATATTTGATAGTAATTATACAATTATATCTTTCCTTGTTCTTATACTCTTCCCTAGGCATATGCTATTGGCCATAAGCTTGTTTTAGGCAAAGAGTAGGCTACAAGTGTCTGTAATTGAAATTTGATTGCTTTCCATAAGTAACAGAACAAGACAATAAGAAAAGAGGCAAGGTCCCCCGCAGGACCACCTTTGTAGTTATATGCATCTTCATACCAGATAAGGTTGCTCAAGAACATAGTATTCATATTCTGAATATCTCCAGGGGAAAGAGCTTCCCCTGTCTCTCTTGCTCCTCCTTCCAGTCATTGACCACTCTATTGTGAAGATCTTTTCCCTAGCATTAAAAAGCAATTTCCATTGTTATTCATAACCATTTTCCCATCATGTGCACATCACAGCGCAATCTGCCTGTCTTCTCTACACTTTCCCATTAGATGGCTGCAGAAAACAATATCAGCCTTTTTGACTTCACTTCTCCAAGCTAAATCAACACTATCCTGCTGAGAAGCCCAAAGTCTAGGCACAGTGCTCCATGGTGTCAGGAGCCAGGCAGAAGGAGGGATCGTTAGCTCCTCTTGCTCCTCTGGAGGATACTACCTAGATTGTTGCTCAATTTAATGAATACAGGCATCATTGCTGACTCAGAAAATGTGACTACGAGTAACTGCAGTCTAGAAATGAGGAGAGTTTGTAGCTTTATGATGCAACAAAAAGCAAAGAGTTCCCTTCTCTATCCTCCTTCTTTTTTTCTGATAAATCTCTCTGTGTCTTAATCTTCTATTAATCTTCTACAGAAATATAGAGAATACATTGAAAGAGGAGGAAGGAATTTTAAAAAAAAAGAATAGAGAGAAAAGAGAGAAAAAGAAATATGAGAAATATAGATATATGATATGATATGTGATAGGTTTAATAAAATATATAGTTCATATGTCTTTTATATAGACCTTGCAGGGTTTTGTTTGTGAAAAGGTTAAAATTAAAGTAAGTCGACATATCCAAATAACCAAAGAGAGAAGGGGACTGGGAAGGACTCTTTTATTTATTTATTTATTTATTTTTATTAAGTCTGCCCAAAAGAGATGTCTAGCCAAAAACAATTTTGTAGACCGCAAATCATTATATCAAGATACAAAAGAAGAGAACAGAGAATTACCCCTATAGTCAGGAAAATGATTATATTTAGATTAAACCATCTCAGAAATGCTGAGCTGTAATCCTCGATTTCATCTGTAAATTACTTCTTTCTCTAAAAATAAATCCTTTCTAGTTTCCATGTACATTATTCTTTTCTTCAGAGTTCTTGTCATGAGTATGAGTTAAAAATCAAGGAAATGAGTATATGAGTTACTAAGGTGCCTTTTGGTGGAAGTCAAGGTATCATTTAGGTACATTTTGCTTGTACTACGGGCATTTGTTGAACAGCAAGTCTCTACAGCAGGTTCAGGTTTGTTTATTTGTTTTCATATTACCAGTGACAGACAAAAATATGACTTTGTTTTGGCAAGAAAAATTTGCTGATTGTTTTAAGAAGAAAATAGAGTTTTCTTCTTATGTTAAGAAGAAAACATTCACTACTAAGAATCTGCTTTGACAAGTGTTCTACCTCAGCTGTGAGACTTGGTGTGTGCTGTAACTGCAAGGCTGCTGCTGCTGAGAAGAAGGTTTCTCAGCTTATTTTTCTTTCTCCTTTGCCTCAAAGCAAATGTTTAATTTAGTATATGGATACTCGAGGGCTTTCAAGGTTAGAAGACAGACCTATTCTCTTTTATTCTATTTTCTTTTTTGTTTACTTGTCTGTTTGAAGAGTTGTAGCCTTGTGGGTTTTGTTTGTCTGTGTTTTTTTCTTTTTACATTTTCAAGTTTTTAGGAAAAGATATGGCAGAGTAGTTGCTTAATACTGATATAGAAGTATTCCTATTCCAAATGAAAATACCTGGTATTTGAGACAGAAAAATGAGTCTATTGAATGAATATGAATGAAATGAATATTACAGAATCTAGGTAAGGAAAATCTGGAAGATCCATCTGCTACAGGTTTCAGTTAACAGTTTCATGCACCATAAAATATACACTGAATACATATATACATAATTGTGCTTTTAGTGTATAGATATTAGAAATATGAAGATGGGAGAAAGATTATTGATTGGGGAGGTGGTGAACTGTGGGTCTGTGATATAAAGTTCCAGGATATAGTTACAAAGAAAAAATAAAACTATGTACTGGTATTTTTTATTTTGCCATTTCTAAATTAGATCTACCAACAAACCCATGAGAAAAAATCCACTGTACAATATAAGCCACCTTTTCCTCTGGGGAGGCAATGAAGCTCTCATGACTCAAACTAAAGCTTTTGTTCTTTTACTGGAAATGCTACAAAGCTGAACTTACATCACATAAGTCACTTATATGGATGCTAATCCCTTACAAGCTAACTTCAAAGTCAACTTGGCGAACTAGCCAAAGAACAAACAGAGCAATAAAATATTGTCTGCAGACGAAATTCATATTTGAGAACATACTCTTCTAGCCTGAATTACTCTGTACTTAAAGTTTCTGTGCAATTTTAATGAATTATCTTAAATAACATGGACAAATTGGCAGCTGAAAGTGGGTAAGTTTGATTTTACTTCATTAAATGTCTGTTTTAATTATTCATACAAGACTAATAATCAATGTAATTTGTTGAGGATGAGGCTCAACAGTCTGCTTGAAGACAATGGAATGAATGCATTTTAAGAAGTAATTGCTTCACTGGGTCACAGTAAATACAAGACAGCTGAAGGAGTGAATCATTATCTTCATTTTATTATTGATTATGTGGTAAATAGTGGATATCATCTTATCATCCTATTATAACATTTCCTTTAACTTTTACCACTCTTTTTCCTTTTTCCTACCTTCCCTTTTATATTTTTTTCCAGTTGAATAAAACTGTAAAACATCTTGCTTTTCCCTAGAAAATTAGAATCTGTTGGCTGCATTGCTATAATATTTTAAAATGAATGTTCAGCTGACCTATGAAGATATGACATTTTATTACCATGAAAGACGGTTTATATTTGCAATGGTATTCGTCTTTCACAAAACTTCTGCCTATTTCTCATATGCTGTTAGTATATTGACATCATGTTCCTTCAAAAAATTAAAATAATAGTTTCCTCGACCATCACACAGAGGGCTTTATGACTGAAGATTGAGTTCTTTGAGCAAAATTCAGAGGTTTCAATGATACGTTTTGCTGTGTTCGATTTGTTTTCTCAGCTGCGGATTTATACTTACCTACTATATTATATAATAGCACTCAGTAGCCAAACTATAATTTTAATAATTTAAATACATGATTTAAAAATACATTGAAAAGTCGTAGTAATTCTTTTTTTTCTTCTTTCATTATATACAGATGCAAGCAAATAGACTGTCCTAATCTTCTGTAATTCAATGCAGATCATATTTGATTTCTAACAAAATAAAATTATAAGGTGTGAATTAAAGTTAAAAGATGAGAATCTCTTTGTTTAAGTATCATATGAAAAATGGATATTCTAAAAGCCTCCTCTATTACTTGCTTACAGACATGTTTCAGGATACTTTTATTAAAATTAGGTAACATAACTGATGATTTTAAAGGGATTCACAGGTCAGTGAATTTATGAAACATATCCTTCTTATGTATAATAGTTTCATTAAATCTGATATAAAATGAATGCATAATATACAAATCACATAAAAAGAACATACAAGTTGAGTAAATCTTGATTGCAGAGCCAAAATATAAAATTCATAACAGAAAATTCAGAGTATCTGTATCTTACTTTTACAGGGAAAAGTGTGTGTATAGACACTATACTGAAGTGCTGATGGATGCAATTGAAAATGCTGATATAGTCTAATAGACTTATTATTGAATAATTAATTAGAGATGTGCAACAGAAACTACTATGGGAAATTTTCCCAACATATTGCCTTCTTAGTCTACCTTATAAAATGTATTGTGGCAAGGTGAATTCTCCTGTTCATTATTTCAAACATTTATTTATATATTTTAATTTTCTTAAAAATATTAAAGTGGTATATCAAATAATATATGAAAAACTGCATCAAGATTATAAAATATCCTTCTCAGAAAAGGGCCATAAGCTGCCAAGTTTACTTCATCTCAGGATCACGGTTGATGGAAGAATCCATCTGGAGGTTAGGTAGGAGGTGGATACTGGCCACGGTCATGCTCCTGGTAGAAATCACCCACCCCTAGGATAGCTTTGGAAGCTTGGAACTTTGTCATTCACTCCTGAATGTCTTATTTTTTGTCACATTTTTACCAAAATAAAGGAGGAACTCTTCTACACTAAGAAGTAGCAAGCACATTGTTGGTTTAGTAATGTTAACATGGGTGAATTGCATAACAAAATAAATGCCTAATCAGGATTTAATACTTACAAAATTTATTGGAACACTAAAAGAAGCTCAGGGGATCTCTTTTTGGGGACTAGAAAATCATTTTTATAAGCATAACGGTTCTAAAACACAAAATTGCTCCTTACAAGTGTAAATGAGATGTAGCTAATGCAGTCGTTTTCTTTTTCCTTATTCTGCTGAGAATTCAATGAATAAAATCACACTGCTAAATATTTTATGGCCCCCTAGGACCATTTTTAGTAGGCAGCAAAAGCCTCATAGGAAAGGAGAGTATTAGATGATCCTGAATAATTGGACCTTTTCTTTCAGATTCTGCTTTCAAATTGATCACTAAAATCTAGTTGGGGAATAAAATGCAAGTAACTGAATTGTACTGCATGAGTACAAAGATAAAAGAGGGATTAGGGAAGAATGTGAGTGCAAGACTGAGTAACCTAAAGTGTTCTCTTGCTACCACTTTGAGAATTATTATTCTCAACAAAAATGGATTAAAAAAAAGATATAAAAACTTGATTAGTGTGATGGTTATTAGTATAACAACAGCATCACCAGGCCTGGGAAAACCGGTCTTTTGTATTTACTATCATTATTAGTATGATGGTAGCTAGAGATGTAGTTACTCAAAATGACTTGGTGCTAGGGGTTATACAAAGAAAGATTGTTTACTGCAAGTTTGAATAAAGATGAGGAACTAAGTCATACTGTACTTATTTTTTGACCTATAGGAAGAGATAATTTATGACATCACAGATCAGCGCTATAAAGAAAGTGGATCTAAGCATATAAAAGGAAGTTACAAGGAAGTTACTTTTTTTTTCTTTTTTTTCTTTTTTTTTTTAATATGGAAATAGAGATCTAAACAGCTCAAGACAGTTATTTGGTTCACCTGTCAGATTCAGAAATTTCACTGTACTCTCCCATTTTCCAGTATTGACCCATAAAAAGAATATTCATTTTCTTTTTAGGCATATCTGCCTAACATTAAATAACCTGTAGAAATAAGTAGGGAGATAAACACAAATAACAGTTTGACCTCACAGCTACAGTGGAATCGTCCTTTGTGTAAATAAGGTCATACATGCATATATCCATATATATATATAAACTTATACACATATATGTGTGTTTTTGTTTTATATATATATATATATATATATATAAAATTCACTATATCTAATATCTATCACATCTACAACAAGCAACCTACCTAATTTACAGATGTAAGGTGTACGTGTCAGATTTGTTTTCTATATGATGCTGGACCATAAGCAAACTACTGTACATAAACAGTCAATTCTTCATCATATCTCACATTCTTGGCTCTCTTTTTGGAAGATCACTTATGCAGCACATGATGTTTCTTTATGCAAAATTAACAGGATGTCTTTTAAATTATAACTACAGGTTTCTCATGTGGGGGAAAACAGTAAAATTATAAGCTTTATTATTTGTCAGACCTCAAATTTCATTTTACCATTCAATATATTTAAAAAGAATTGGACTGAATTATGCAATTAACTTTACAAGTGACTCAATAATAATAATCAAGAAACAAGAATAAACTATATTTAAAATGTGAACGACTCTATCAGTTCTTATATTCCAGGAGTTTGATTTTGGATTCTGTCCTTTCAGTATGTTTACATTGAATTCTAGTTTCATAAATATGTATTCAATCAAATGCCCAAATACACATGCCCTGTTTTGATGGAGATCTGTAACTAATAAAAATTTTGTATTTTTAGGAGATGGAAGAGGCAGAATTACTTCATTCAGGCTCATGATCAGATGATGCTTGTATCAGGCTCGCTTATGTGTAAACTGAGATGCCTGCTGTGGCTTTTTAGACATCATCTTAGTAGTCTATGTCAAATAAAAAAGATTTCAATATACTTCCATTCTGCAGGATCTCTTGTATTTATAAAGATTTTGAAATATCTGGGTATTCATAAAGCTACAAGGCTCCTAGATATCAGAGGAGACCCACTGGCAGAACTGTACTTACTGATAATTTATGACTTGTGGATTTGCAATATAATAAAAGAGCAAATGAAAAAGCAAGTGAGGTTTCACTGAGTTCTCTTTCTGACTGAATATTCTGTGGCATGTGTTAGAACCTCTTCATTGTTATTCATTTGCTTAGGGGAATAAAAGCAGATGTTCATTCCAGCTTCTTATGTTTGCAGTGGACTCAGCTCTGCATCAGAGGACCAAGCACAAAATAGAACTGGGGTGTGCTGGATTAAATCCCTCTCATGATCTTTGTCTGGAACTATCTCCATAAGAATATAGAGGGAAACAGGAAGAGAATATATAGGAGAAACATATAGAAGAAACATGGAGGGAACATATAGGAGAAACAGCATTTTTTTTTCCTGATAGGTGATGTTTCCTGCGGAAATAATGTAGAAGTGAATTAAGAGATGATGATCTGCAGATAAGACAAGACCAGAACAAAGCTGCTTGTCACCTTGGGCTATTGTCTTTAGAGGTAGTCAAAGAAAGTGGCAAAGGTTCACGAGCAATAGTACAGGTGAGATCCATGTAGCTAACACTAATCGAAGCAACTTTCAGTTTCCTGTCTAAGAGAATATCTGTGGTTTACCAAATGAACCAAGAGTTGGGCCCATGGATATATGAGGACCTATGAGTGCAGGGCGTGTGCTTTCTCATTATGTATCTCATTAGAGTTTTATTAAATTGAAAGTTGCTGCTGTAGAGGACAAAACTTGAATATGGGCTGTAATATTTCTCACCATAGTGTTGCTGTGTGCATAGGGACATGGTAACAGCAAAAGAATTCATAAAAAATTATTCTCATTTTGGATTTTGATTCAGTCTCTTTAACCGAGTGCCTATTTCACATTTCACAATATGATCCTTCAGTCTCTCAAAGGCAGAAATACTACATGCTGAACAATCATTGAA
Organism: Nothura maculosa; assembly: GCA_032353885.1. Classification (NCBI taxonomy): domain Eukaryota; kingdom Metazoa; phylum Chordata; class Aves; order Tinamiformes; family Tinamidae; genus Nothura; species Nothura maculosa. The sequence goes on from JAUBOD010000538.1 coordinate 12,041, forward strand.
CTAATTCTAAGATAGTATTTAAAAGTCTGAACTGACAACAAAATGATTCCTTTTAACTCATCTCTTTCTGCTTCTATTCAGTTTATGGTTTCTCTGAGTGGGTTGTTCTTCACTGTTATTGAATTTTAGCATCTGTAAATTCAGATCCAGTGACTGCAATAAACTAAAATGCTGCTCTGCCCACTTATACCATGAACTATTATACTATTACCGTATTAATGATAAGTAAATAAAATTATAAAATTACTGAATTCAGAGACATGCCACGATGCTTTTCTAAAGTAATTTACATAATTTCAGGAAGTGTTAATTAAAGAGGTCTGGGAGGGGAAGACAATGATGACATATTTAATAGATCAAAAATAAATATTGTAAAGTGAGGAACAAAAGTGAGTAAATGCTGAACCACGTTGTATGAACAGACTTTACATTCTCAGAGTAAATGAGGTTTGAGCTATGTGACCTGAAACAAGTCAATACATTTCTGCAGTAACAAATGCTGGCAGATGGGAACATATATCACTTGAGAGTTACAAATGAACACATTCTGGCTTCTTGCCATTCTCACAAGATTTTTAAAACTCTGAAAAAAAGATTCAGTTAACAGGCACAAATTCTTCTTTCCATTGTGCCTTTCCAGTGATGGAAAATAGGAAATTTTCATACTCAGTAACTATGCAGATATTTCCAGACTTTCTGCAGAATTCATAGTAATCAAGCACATAAAACTTCTAAAATGCTGCAGTGGGTGATAAGAAATACTCACTTGCCCCTTGCATGAGTTTTGTTGCCTTCAGATTCTTCAGTCATCGGAGGAACAGGAACTCCAAATTAGAAGAAATATATCCCTTCTGATCATTTATTTCAGTTGCACTTCATTTGCCAGATCCTCTACTGGCACAACACCAAATCATTTCAGCTTGTTATACCCTACCCCCACCACCAGGAAAAAAAAAAAAAAAAAAGAATATTTTCAGGATACAGGAACTCTAAATACAGGAATTCAAATACAGGAATTCAAATACAAGAACTCAAATGTAGGAAATCAAACTAGAATCGAGTCACTCTTCTGATAAGTCAAAGCATAAAGTTTTTACCTAGGAACAATTTTTGTTGATGATTATTTAATAAAGACCAGGATGAACGGACATCAGTAATGGCAAATCTATGTTCTTCCAGTTTAATTATAATACAACATTTGTTAATAAAGATAATATTTGATAATAAAGACACCACCAGCTGATTTTTTTTTACCATTTTTAGTAGTGATTTTTAATTTACTTTCACTTATGAACATAAATCTGAAAAGAATATTTTCATAATATTTATATTTGTAATACCAAAATAGTCCATCAATAAAATGAGTGCAGTGTCTATTGCTCTTAGCCTTGCAGACTTAAAAATACCTTTATTGTCTACCAGTAATATTTAAGAAATAAGTTGATATCTCATAAATGTCTATGAATAATTTTACTGGTCTCCTAAGGAAGAATGGTTTGACAAGACCTAGGTTTGAATTTGGTATATAGCATAATTCTTGACCCTAGATCATCAGAAGCCTGTTTATAAAGTATATAATAAAGAATTACAGCAGCCTGTGTTACTTTTACTTGGAAACAAGTCTTCTCTATAGAGCAGATGGGTATTGCTATCCCTACTCAGTGCTGCCCAAGAGATTGACATTGTGATAGCCTAAGTAGGGGCTTAACCTGTCAAAGTACATGGCTTAAAATATTTCAGGTAGCTATGTCATAGCTAGTGAATTAACAGACATTTAAATCCTAGGATATGGAACTCTTAATAAACCTGGCTAAATAGATATATGAATGAAAAATCACATATATTTGTGGCTGACAGGGAATCTTATATTTTCAATAACTTTTGAAAATTTTTGTATGTATGTCTCCTGCTTATTATATATTTAAATTACAGTGATAATTTAATTACAATATATTAGGAGATTAAAATAATATGGAAAACTACCTCTTATGCCTCTTCATATCCAATCTGAAATTGAACCTAAATTCACCTAAAATAAGGGATCCACATAGACTTCCAAGCGACAATTGTGTCAGAAGTGAGCCTGTAAACACTTTTCCAGGAAGAGTCCCAGGGACATTGTTATCTGAAGATGCACTCAATTCCTCATCTGGCTGTGTGTCCTTTGCAAGCCAAATTTTTTCGACAAGCTCAGATAGGCTTTCCTTGCGAGTTTCATGAGAGTAGTGCCGTCTTTCTCTGTTCTGTGCAAGACAAGAAGGAAAAATCTTCTTGTCTGCCTAGAAGGGAGTCTTAAGCTTAAAAATTTATCCATGTGTGCATTTATGCTGTGCCAATTTAAGAAGAAAAAAAATGCTTCTTGTATTTTGGAATAGGAGATAGTAAAAGCAACAGAAATTTTATTGCAAAGATTAGACAATGTTACAAAAAAATGCAAACAGACTGAAAGACAGAAAACAGATTTTATTTCCTGAATCAGCCAAATGTTCAGATGACCTAGAAATATATATTTTTTCTGTCCTCACAATGAGCTATATTTCACAAAGTTTTTGTGGTGCAGTTAAATTGCTGCTTCTTGCATATTCCACTCCTTTTTCCATTATTGAAGTCACAAAAAGTAGTTGTACTATTCGGTTGATCCATAGCTTTATCTTATGGATTCTCAGAATTTCCAACTTTATTGCAACTTTAAAATATAAGCTGAAAATAGGTACTCCACGCCGCTAGCTATTAAATATTTGTGCACCTCAGTCTAGAACTGAAACACCGTAGGTATCCAGGACTAATAGACCATATCCTCCTGTTTGATAAACATACTGTGGACAATGTGTTGATTAATTTGAACACATTCACTCATTAAAAGTACCAAAAAAGAGGAAAGAATGAGAGGCGACTGGCATTGGCAACTGGAAACTGGCATTGCACATTTCTATTTCTCTTCCTACATGGAAGCCTGGAGACTGATCTTAATACCACTATAGACTGCAATTCACAATAAAAGCTTTTAAGTATTTTTCATATCCTAAAAGCATTAGATTGTAGTTGATGTGCACACTTGCACACCACTTTAGATAGAAATGTGATAGGAAAATCCTTCATATGACCCATTTGTTATTACCTGGAGTGGAAAAAAGAAAGGGAGCAGGATTTATGTGGAGATCCTTAGTATTATTGCAGTAACATTCTTTAAATTGTCATTTTAAGGAAAAAGAGTCATCTATTTTCGGCTGGCTGACAGGATTCATCAAAGAAAGTGATATTGCTGTGGCTATCCTTAGAACACACACACACACAAAAAAAAAAATAGAAAAGAGAAGAGAAGAGAAGAGAAGAGAAGAAAAGAAAAGAAAAGAAAAGAAAAGAA
>JAUBOD010000538.1:30458-49634 GCA_032353885.1 Nothura maculosa
AGGGGGGTTGGACTAGATGACCTCTAAGGTCCCTTCCAACCTTACACATTCTATGATTCTATGATTCTATGATTCACTGAACCTCTTCTCCAAACTAATCCCACCTCCCTGAGATGCTGCTCATAAAGTTTGTACTCCTGCCTCTTCACTAGCTTTGTTGCTCTTCTTTGGACAATCCTTAGCTCCTCCACATCTTTCCTGTAGAGAGGGACCTAAAACTGAACAGAGTATTTGCGTACAAGGAGACTGTCACTTCCCTGGTCCTGCTGACTATCCTGTTCCTGAGACAAGCCAGGATGCCACTGGCCGTTTTGGCCACCTGGGTTATGTTCAGTCAACATGCCCAGATCCTTTCATGACATATAGCTTTTCAGCCACTCTGTCCCAAGCCTGTACCATTGCATGGGGTTGTTGCAAATGGAGTGCAGAACCAAGTGCTTGGCATTCATAGCTCTTCAGTCTCACTGCTGCAGAATACAGCAATGAATAAATATTGAGTTGCTATATACATGGAATGGACAGTGAAAAAAAAAAAGAATAGTCCTTTTCAGAGGATCCTGCAACTATTGAAGCAACTTGGTAGAAAAGGTTAATTTATTCTCATTTATGAAAAAGAGAAAGACAGAACTTGACCTTTGGCAATACAGGAGGTGTCTTGTGCTGTGTATAGAGATTTGAAAGGCTATTGTCTCCCATTCTGAGTTACAGCTTTCACATACACAGTAATAAAAGTAATTCCATTATAGCACCAAAGGACAATGTATAAAGAAAAGTTGCCTGGGAAACTCCACTACATTATTTTTCTAGATTAGATGTAGTTTTGTTATACTAAAACATTGTTACCTTTAGAGTTTTACAGTAGGATAAATGAAGACAGTTTGAAGAATAAAAGAATAGATTTAACAGATTTAATATGGAAGAAAAAGAATAACATATGGAGTTAGCATCAAAGAAAAGATGGGATATACTTTATTTGCCGAAGACTAGTTTTATTCTCTGAAGATAAAATAAGCTACAGGATGAGTCTATATATATCAGATCATGATGTTTCCTCATCATTAATAGTGGAGATTTCAATCCTACAGAAATCTTGTCTATCATATTATGTGAGAGCAGATTTAAACAACATACATACATCTATGTATAGATGACTCTTGCTTAGGAATTCGCTCCAACTATTTTGAAAAGAGTCAATATCTATCAAAGAATGTTTCAAGAACTAAATAATGAGCCACAAAAGGAGAACCCACACAGAAGATATTTTGCCAAAGTATCAAGGACAACATAAGGATCCTAAATAGATCTGGTAATTTTCATGCAAACATAGAGTTTTATAGAAGTTCAAATGAAAATTAAAGGATACTATTTTGCTTACAAAGCTTTAAAATAAATAAAATTCATTGCAAGATCTTGAGCTATAAACAGATTTCAAAAGTCTAACACACAGTAAGAAATCTGCCCCAATTAAAAAGAAGTGGCTAAACTCACATTGTTTTATGTATGTGCCTAACTTTTCTCACTCCAATATACTTGTTGCATTCTTAGGCACAATAGAGACGTAAAATTAGAAAATTTCTGTAAAATTTAGTCACTAGATGTCATGTTAAAGTAAAAGCAACATCATCTACATGCAAGTTCTGCAATTCTGACCTGCTAAGGTCAGAAGGTCTAAAGACTAGTCCAAAGGACTAAAATATAACTATGCTGCTCACAATAAAGTCAAAACTATTTTTCAAGAAAGTTTAATGCTGTCTTCAAAACCTTTAATCTAAGTACATCTTGTTAAATGAACATCAATGGCATGATGTAGAGATTGGAGATTAATGGAAAGATTTTCTGGTTAACATTGCATTTTCCTGTCCATGCCACTAAACATTTTTGTTTTGTCATACTTCACTGATAGATTTCCCTAAACATTTCTTGTCATGTACTGTGAAAGGCCTTTTGTAATTCTGTCTAAACATGATTTATTTACTTTGAATTCTTTTTGTTTTGCGAAGTAGTTTTTGTTTATCGAATAAAGAAGATTATTAGAAAGAATAGTACATGTTACTCAATATTTGATATTTTCAATTTCTTCAACATCTGGAATTTCTAAATGTATTTTAATATTTCACATTTGGTATGAATAGATCTATATATTGGTGTACATGACATGAGTTTTTGTCACAGGAATTGAAATTTCATTGTTGAAAAGTTTGCAAAATAATTCTTATTGTAAGCATAGAGAAAAGCACAGAATATACTTTTTCTTATAAAACTCTTAATATTGTCAAGCTTTTTCTCTGCCACTTTAGTACTGAAGTTGGATTCTAACAGCTTCATTAGCAAAATGAACAAAGATCACTAGGTCATCAATTAGCTAGCTAAGGAAACCAGTATCATTCGCTAGGTTAGAAATAAGAAATAAATAAGACCTCAGAGTTCAGATGAGCTACAGCAAGAGGAACTACTCTAACCTGAACTCATGCATCCCAAATGCCCAGGAGATGCCTCATCCTACAGTCCTATGGTGCTAATACATGGGTAATTCTGGTGTTTAGAGCCAGACTCATGCATATTGCATTAAATGGTTCCTTGCCATAAATAAGCTATGGATGATCGCTCTTCAAACTGAATGGACTGTAACCAGTCTTCTAGCAAAAGTTTTAATTTTATTATTCATACAATAGGCAATACATTAGAAGATGTTAATTTCATTGTTCAAAAAAAAAAAAACAAAATAAAACAAAAAATGCATAAATGCATAAGCTTCTACCACTGTTTCTCTATCATCATTTCCAAATTAAGGAGACATAGAGTCTCATTTAAATCAAGAATCAATTAAATCAATTAAATTACTGTAATTCTATTTTAGAGCTTTAATTAAAAGAAATGTAGTTTATGTGATTTTTACATGCTTTGTTCTTATAAGTATGTACATATAAACAGATAGACAGACAGACAGATAGATATGTTGCAAAACAAAAGAGAGAAAGAGCTTATTGAAGCAGTTATTCAATTACACTACAATGGATCTTGCTAACTAGAATATTCTGGTCATCCCAGTGTTTGTTAATGAAAATTAACTTTTTCTTAATGGATCACAGTCACATATGGTCAGAATTGAGTTCACTGATATATTTGTAGATTATATGTTGATTGTTGAAATATTTTTGTATTATTTCAATGAAATAACAGTTGACATGGGAAAGAATTTAGTAGCCTATTAGTAGGTGAGCAGTACTAGCAACAGTAGTAGTACTAACAATATCTGGCTATCACTTTTTTTCAAGCTTAGAAACATTATTAATAAGCCTAGTTTGAATTAACACTTGCACTTTATCTATAAAATTTATAATTTATCACACTTTCTGTTATTCTATTTTTATATTTATTCTTTTATTCTAATATTAAATTGGTACTTTTCCATTTAAGGAAGAAAAAATGAGTCATGTTTTACAAGTGGGAGAAGAAATAAATACAAAATAAAGGTAAGAAAAGCTATATTTTACACACTTAAAGGTAAAAACTTAGTGCTCCTAGGATATTTGTGTATACATATGCAATAAAAATGCATAAATCAAAGTCAATGAAGTTTTGAACACTGAGAAAAATAATTTCATTGTTTCTAAGAGGATTTATTTTCCTACAAAAACAAACAAACAAAAATAATTATTATCCAAAATCCACCTATTCAACCTGCTTTAGAAAAATATAACCTGAAAAGGTGGTTTTTTTTTTTTCTCTCTCTGTGCCTTTCTTAGATAATGCATTATGCATTATTCATCATGGCAAGATAAACAGAATGATAAGTAACACTATGAGTGACAGCAATGCAACCATAATTCTATTCAATAAATGAGAAGATGTAGGGGATATATTCTTTCACCCAGAGCATTGAGTTAGGTAGTTGGAGTGATGGATAAAGCCAGCTCTTTAGAAAGTAAGTATGAGGCAAAAGAAGTGAATTGTTGCTTTGGGATAGCTCAACTTTAGTTGTTTAGTAACAACTAAAACTGGGGAACAAACAAACAACAACAAAAACAAACAAACAAGCAACAAAAAAAGAAGAGTATTCTTTGTGGACCTCAACAAAATTTTACTTTAGAAACAATCTCTTATGACAGTTAGTTACAAACAGGTTCATCAGCTTGATTTATTCCTCCCAGAAAAAAAAAAAATGTAGGAAAATTTTGAGTGAGTTGATGATGTTCAAATTAAAGTCTTTCTTGCTTAATGAAGGGGGAGGGGAGGAAGAAGGAAAAGTAAAAGAAAGAAAAAACAGCAGTTTTACTTGTCCATTTTAGAAGATCTCCTCTAATAGAGTTATATATTTACAACATATTTTTTTTTAAGAGATATGTCAAGCTGTTGACTACACGAGTGTTTGGAATGCATTAATCATCATCAAAATAAATTCCTCTGTCATCCACGCTCAAAGAATAAGATTTTCAAATGGCAGAACCGTTAATTTCAGACCTTAAAAAGCCGTACAACATGTATGTTGTAGATATTTTCCATATATTTCTAAGCTGCTATATGTATCAGTGGGCTGAGAACATTTGCCGAATAGATTTCATTAGCATTAAGAAAGCTTCACCACTGCTTTTGAATGCAATGGAAGGCAATCCTTCAAGAACAAGGCAACAATATACCATTGTCAAAGAGGCATAAAGCAAATTAAAAGTCCTTGCCCTCCATAAGAGTAGAAATTTCTCATTAGCTGTTAGCAGTAGGAAAAACATAGTGGTTGTATTCTCCACTCATTTAAATTCTCTGTAAACTTACTGACCTCTATGACATTGCAGTTGGTGAAAAAGTAGGATGCATTTTTAAAGTTGTTTTTAACTCCCATTAGGATAAGCCAGCAGGAAACCAGCTCCAGTTTTCACTAATATCCCTACCCTACCTCTAACCTGATTAGCAATTCACTTCTATAATTTGCATGTACTTTAAGAAAAAAGTGTTTGCTTAATGATATACACCACCACACACACAAAAGAACAGCTAAAAAATAAATGACCTGAATCAGACTTAAAGACTTGAGAAGAGTCAAAACATGTTGAGTATTGGAAGCTACAAATGTGATCACAGCATGATACCAGCTTTGTGCATTGAGCGTATAGCACATACAATGCATCATTAGAAATTCAAGTCAATGCATGCAGAGTAATTTCCTCATTTGCATTACACCTAATGCAGCTGTAGAAAACTGATTAAACTGTATAGAGCTATTTATTATTATTATTATTATTATTATTACTCATTTTTACTGTTTTTGCAGAGTAAGAAACAGTTTTGGAAAAGGATCAGTCAGTGTTTCAACTGATATCCTCTAATTACAGTGTTACAGTGTTACAATTAACATTCTTTAGGCTTGATCTATCAAATCTCTGCTGTACTTCAAAGTGTTTCAATTATTTTTCATTGTCTTGATGTTTGGTCTTGTCAGTAATGAAACTCAGGAACTGAAGCATTGGCTTGAAGGTCTTCATTAGCCCTTCAGTCTGATGATTCTCATCATAAAATCATACGTTTTAAATTTTTGATCCCCTCAGTGAGGACATTTTTAAAGATTAGTTTGAGTAAACCTCCCAAGAATAAGCAGACTGTGTCCTGGTGCCAGTGGAAGCAGTAGGGGTCAAAGTTCAAATGAGAACTGTGAATCCCATCCACTAAGCTGACTCCTGATGAGCTTTCTGAACTTCCAGAATTGCATCTCACACAAATTTAGGGTTGGATTTCAAGTTTTATTGTAACTTGGACATCACTTTAAAATGTAGATATTGGAATCAGAAGGTTTGACTTTTTTTGTAACTTAAGAGAAACAAGTTTATATTTTTGTTTCTTCCCTCTCTTGTCCCTCAACTGACTACTTTGTATGAATCATACCAATCATACCAATTCATACTACTTTGTATGAATCATACCATGAATCATACCAACACACCAAGTAGCAATAATTATTGTGCTAGTCTATAAACATATTTTATTTTACTTATAATTCTATGTATGTTTAGATGAGCTCCTGCAATCCTTTTCAAACTGAACTATTCTAATATACAAAAATTCAATTTTCTCAAATTCAACATATTGAATAACATATTCAATATGTTATTGTTATCACTTGTCTGAGACCTTTTATCTTAGCATGAATAGTTGCTACAATAGTAGTCTGACATGTAGACTGATCCTCAGCTTCATTTTTGTACTTTTTCCCTTGTTTATTTTCAAAAATCTACTATAATTAGTAAGATACTTTATCAGTCAAAGCTTAAGGCAGTCATGGATATTAGAGGATACTAACTAAAGGTGTACGAAATTTCTGAATATCATAAAATATGACTATTGAAACATGAAAATATACACCATTTCTAAATGCTTTCATCACTCATTCTGAATTTATTTACATCTGTTTTAATGTTTTAATGAGAAACCTGTTCATTATTCATGATCATGATCTGCAGCTCTAATTTCATCAATATCTGATCATATTTGACTTCTACTTGTTATTAATATATAAATAAAAAATCTTAATAGTTACTCAGCTGTCCCCGGAAGTGAATATCATGCCCACATTTTCCATGAAAAAAAAAAATGTCTTTGGGCTTGAATGATTCTCAACTGACTTCTTATTCAATTGATCCCAAACTTACCTTTTTCATATTTTCTGCAAGGGCACTGCCTAGGTATATATGTGTAAAGCTTTTTCAGAAGCAGCTGTATGCCAGTTATCTATGGAAGATATACCACCAGCAGCAAACATCTGAAGAATTAAGCCTTATTCCAATTAATTTTTAATGTATTAAACATATCAGTGTTGTAGTACACACAATTCTCTCTTCCATGCTAAGTCCTCCTGAGTAATATAATCCATAAACACATGCAATATCCTTGAGTGCTTTCGGTATGTGGCAAGTCTTTTGAGCAGGTGTGTTTACAAGTGATGGAGTTCGGGATCCCAATAAAAGTGCATCTTCAAACAGGTGGAAAATGGTCATATGGAACACAACTTGGCATAAGTTGTATCATCAAATGCACTCAGATAAATGCAAAGTTTTATTGTTTTTGCCAGTTTTTCTTGGTGTCTAAACACATTGGGGGTAAAAGTGGGGGCAGTATCCGCTTAGAGCTGAAGGCTGTAATTAGTTGGAGATCTATTCTGCTGGTAACATTGGCACAGGTAGAAGGCAACACGACCGAACTTGTTAGCACTCTAGCTTGTTCAGAGATCCATTTGGGCAAGATTTTCTCACCATTAGATTATTATGCAAATGGTTTTAAGCAAGCAAAATGACTAACAGCATAATTTGAATCTGGACATTTCTAATCAATATGTTAAGAATAAAAATAAGGAGATAGTACTGCCCAGAGAAACAGCAGTTTCAGAAGGGCACAGAGGACTAACGTTTGTGAGAAATCTTTATCTTATAATTTTGAAGTTAGCATTTGTTTAGTATTCAGTATAAAGTTAAGACTCAATGGAGCTGTGTTGGCTTTCAGGAAAGCTTCCGTATACTTCATAAACATTACCAGAGTTCTACCATTTTAAAGGTGTGAGTAGGACAAATTACACGATGAATAGGCACTATATTGTAATTTACAACTCCATTATCTTCCATTATACTCTCATCTTAATGTGATAAGGAAAAAAAAAAAAACACTTTAGAGAAAAACCAACATCAAATGAAGAAGTATGCTTATATTTTAGGACAGGTCTAGTAAATTTTAAGAAAAAGTTCCATTAACATACAATGATAAAATGACATTATGCAGAATTCACACTTTTAAAAAGCTATAGTTTGTATTTTGAACTGGCTTTCAAATAGCATCTAGCTACTGAAATGTACTGTCATATGCATGTAAACTAATGGTTTTGCAGCTTCTGAAGAACTTTTTTTCCATCAATGCCTATACATCACAAGTAGTTTTAGCTTGCACAATGTCTGTGTACAGACATTCTTCTTTTATTCAGTTTGTCTCAATTTACTTTAAAAACAAATTGAGAAGGCTGAAATGTAACTCTTCAAAAATATTTGTCTTGGAAAAGTTTCAGATACTGGATATGAATGTATGTGAAAACTATGTGTTTTTCTCAAAATATATTGCTGAAGTTCCTTTTTCTTAAGCACAAGAAAACACTTATTATTTCAGAGTAGGAGCTGTCTTGGAAATAAGGCTACCTTTTGCTACCCCATGTTGTTTTAAACTATATACTGAAAATTTGCCCAAGTAGTCTCTGACAACTTTTAACTCTGAGGTATTTAATCACTTCACCTTCCCATACTACCTTTTTTTCTTTTTTTCTTTTTTTTTTCTTCTATTTAGAGTTATTGAGGGCTTTGCTCAGCACTGTATGTTATAGTACTGCTGTGCTTTCTTTTATATCTGTGTTCAAGCTGAGCAGCACTGTATGATAAGAGTTTCCCATCAGCGCTGTCAGATATTTCAAGGTACATTTTATCCTACACAAAAATCCGTGCTCTCATGGTTTGGGATAACCACAGTAGTTCACTTCTTTCTTTCAAAAACTGTAAACATCTGTAGTTTGAGGCAGTTTTACTTGTTTGTTTTTGGTTTCTTTTTTATTTTACTTTTCTGACCACACTTACTGTATAAATTTCATTCTCAAAGTGATCCTTTCTATTGAAAAAAAAAAAAAAAAGAGTCCTAATGTTGGTTTCAGTTTAGGTATTCCAAGATTGGTTACTTTGACATATGACCATGAGTTACAAAGTGCAACAAAAGGACTTCTTCATATATTTAAACAATGCTATCTAAAAATATATATCTATATAGTAGTTATTTTTATTTCTTTTCTAACTTTTCTTTTCCTTTTTTTTTTACAATATTATGTCTAGAAAAATTTCTAACCTCTCAAAATCCAGTATCTGAAGATCTGAGAATGTATTTCCAGGAAGTACCACTACCTGTTTTACTCACTGTTCTCCTTTTTAATCAAACCCTATCTATTTAAAAAAAAAGACTGCTTTAACTCTTTTTAGTCCAATTTAATTAAAGATTATTTCCAGTTAGTTATTAACTGAGGTATTTAGGGGAAACATCTACAAAGAAAAATAAATCAAGTGGGAAGCAAAGGAATAAAAACATTCTTAAAGGCTCTATTAAGAGCCCCTTTAAAGAAGGTGGAATCAGCACTACGGTTTCTTAAATGCTATGTATTGCTATGGCAATATATAAGTGTTCAGATATCGGAAGGAACCAAAATTATGTACAGCAAGAGGCATAGCATTGTGTGAGAGCTATCTTTGTCTTGAATCCTGGTAGCAGGAATCCTTAGCTCCAAAATCCAATTTTCAAGGGTCAGAGAGGTAGAAGGTATATATTGAAGTTCAAAAGTACTCATGAAATATTTATTTAAAAGTTCTTATTCATAAGGAGGAAAGAGAACTTATTAGCAAAAGAGGTGCAACATAAGTGAGGTTCTGCTTCAATAAATTATCAGTGCTTGTCTTAGGGATGCCTCTGTTGCTCAGTGCCTTGGACACTGTTAAAGAAGTTACATTTGCTGGAAAGCTCGGCTTTGTCTTACGCCTGAGAGGCAGAATTGAATAACAACAGTCTTTCAATGCTAGTAGGCGGACCAGTCATTAGAGAACAGGTTCCTGCATCTTTATTTCATTATGAATTATTGGTTGGTGTCTGCCTTCTCTTCTTCTCTGGAAGGATCAGATGAGATTTACCTCTGGCAGGATCAGATGAGATTTACCTCTGGCAGAGAGTGCTCTGACTCCAAATAAGAGCACTAACACGAGTAATATCATGCTGCAGGAAAGATAAGTTGTTAAATTGCCTAGGGGGTTTAAAGCATTTCCAAGGTACAATTTGGCACATAGATATTCAGCCTATGCGGACACAGGAGAACATCTGCAAAAGAAATCTGCTTGCAGTCTCATGAACAAATATAAACACATCATGTCAGGACTAACACGTAATTGCACATGAATACTATGTGTTTCCAATGAGATCTCTTTCATATTCGCAGGACCATGTTGATTGCAGGACTCTTCTTCTGAAATTTTTGACCACTTGAAGTCAGTGGCAATTCTGATATAAACTTTAAAACAAATTTTCTCTTCTTTTTATTTTTAATCTTTCCCTCTCTAAGGCCCTAGAGAAACTATACATAATAACCCACAAAGAGACTTCCCCATCCTCCTGGAAACCCTTATTTTTGAGTTACCCTTAGCTATGGAAAATTACCACACATTAGCTGATGTACTGTGAAGACGTTTTACCTTACAATGGTTTGTTTGTAATCCTGTAGATCTAAGGTACTAGGGAATGAATTTGGTTGTCAATAGAATGAACACTGACACTGTGTGTCATCCTTTGTAAATATATCTCATCCTTTTGTAAACATACCTCTAGCTATTTATTGCTAAGGGTTGAAGGAATATACTTGGTGTTTGTACTACAGCTGGCTTGGCGGGGATTCAGTGCATGATTATCTAGATAAGATACGACTTTTAGGGAGAATATTTCCATATGTTTGCTCTTCTCTTATACTCTTCTATTCACTTCTGGTATTTTCCTCATTTGGAGAGAAGCTTGGGTGAGTATTGTTGCAGACTAATATTGCTTGTCTAATATTCTTATATATTTGTCCCACTGTGAAGTGCCATTGGAAAAATGGCAATATCCATATATAATTAGGTGTTTTTTCTTGGTCTTATGCTGAAACTACTCTTTGGTAATAAATGTGCTTATAGCAGTTATGCTTCGAATACTACTTGTTTGCAAACCTACATTTTTTTTTTTATCTTTTGGACCAAAGGGTTGTTGCTCAGAGATCTTTTCCTACACAAATTAAATGGAGTAATGTCTGTATACAGTGATCATATAGAATGTCAACATACAGTGTCTTTCTTGAAGTGAATTAAAAATAGATATGATCTGTAGATAACTTTTCATTAGTTCAATTCTTAACTGCAGACTTCAACACCTAACTTGAAAAGTTCAGTTCATTACAGTTTGTTTAGCACTCACATACGTGTTCCTCCATGATATGTGAAGATTTGGCACAATTAGATATGTCAATCAATTAGATTATAGAAATAGCTAGGACTTCACATGCTACACAATCACATATTACTTGTCACACAATTACATATTCCAATTCAATCAGAAAAACTACATCTACTGATGTGAGCACATTTGTTTAAAAGCATTAACTAGTAAATGCTACGTTCTAGGATATATCCAGTTGCATCATATTTTTTTTTTTTTGAGATATTCTTTTCTTAATGAGGATTATAGAGTGGATGACCCAATCAATGTCATGTGTACCGAGACTACTTGAAACTAACTTTCAATGTGCAATGGTAACTGGAGTCATGGGGGGATACACATTTACAGTTGTAATTGCAATAATTGCTGTATTTTTGTCACATGCATACAGTACTATTAGTACCCTAGACAGTGACGAGAGTAGACACAAAAATAGTGAAACTATATTCCCATCCCACCTTGTAACTCTCCTCCACTAATGTACTAATGTGCAGTCACTCATTGTACCGACATCTAACACCTGCTTGGTAAATGTTGCATTTGAATAGATCACACTATTCATAACCTTGACTAATTACTTTGAATGTGGCTGGACCTGTAGCGGATTGACTGTTTCTGAATCCAATGAGGCCAGAGTCCAGCCCTTAGATAACACTCTGTTTGGCACCCCTTTTAAGAGATGAGTCTACCCACCTCCAATCCACTACCCTCTGAGTACTGGCTGCAGTGCAAGGGGATTTATATATTGGTAAATTTGCTCTTTCATCAAACTGCAACAGTGATCCTTTGCTCTAATCAGCTGTTGGGAGGTCACATCTGGAATACTGGGTGCAACTATGGGCTCTGCAGTTTAGATGTGACATGGATCTACTAGAGCAAGTCCAATACACAGCTACGAAGACAACTAAGGGACTGGAAGATACCTCCTATGAGGAAAGTCTGAGAGCACTGGGAGCTCAGGATAATGCTGAAAGGGGATTTTATCAATACAAATATCTGCAGGGAGGTTGTCAAGAGGGTGTAGTCAGACTATTTTCAGTCATGCCCTGTAATAACAAAGAGGACAGAAATACAGGAAGATCCAGCTGAATATGAGGAAAAACTTATTGAATATGAAGGTAAAAAGCAGTGCAATAGGTTGTTCAGGTACACTTACACAGCAGATCCAGCTGTACAGAACAATTTGATTAAACCAACACGGGAACATAAATGGTATTTCTGGTGGCTCAAAAACCAACTTGGTGCGTCCTTTCAGGAGGGCATTTCTAACATAATATACCACATTTGGCTATAGGACTAGCACCTAACTAAAAAACTCAACTTATCCACCAGAATATCCCCACCAAATGTTTGTGCTGAAAGAGGAGAACTTTGGGCTAGATCATAACAACATAAAAGCAAATAAAATCGAATACTACGCTTCTCTAACAGATGACAAAGAGGAAAATAACACTTACTTCTAAACTGCAGATGACATGTTAGTAGCAAAATATGAAGGCCAGTAACTGAAGTTATACCTAGGTCAAACCTTGCCCTACATGGAAAAGTGAACAATTTTTTTTTCCTTTTTTTTTTTCTTTCATGTTGCCATATTCTCCAAGTTTAATCTTCCAAATTATCCCTTAACTATATTATCTTGGGAACATCTTGCATGCAGACTTTTATAGACAGACTATTGGCATGCTCCTGGGAAAAATACTAACACTACAGGAGGAGGAGAACTTATTTTCCAGCTCAATGGAATTGGACAGTTAGAGCTGGAGGATTTCAGTGCAGATAGGTCGAATTGAGGTTGTGGCCTCAGTACTTCAGTTTTCAGAAGGCCACAAGTTGCAGCACATGTTTAATATCAGGAGATATTCTAAACTGGTCTGGATGTGATCCTGTGCAATGTGGACATGCTAGCAGACCTTTCTCAGATGGAAGAGTTGGACTATATCATCTGCAAATGTCCTCTCCAGCCTCAGCCACTCTCTGATTCTGCCTTGGAGTGCTAGACCAGACAGTGTTTGTGTTCATCCCCTTCAGTGGCCTCTGCGGAGCCACAGTGCTTTTGGAAAGGAAGGCCTTGATGATTTGGGGATTCTATCCCCAAACTCTGTCAGGTTCCAACTTCTTCCTGAAAGTAGCTGGGGGAGCCTTAGTCCATGACCAGGTGACAAAGGAGAAAGAAAGACCCGAGGACTATTGTCTCTTTTGGCTTTATTAGGAAAAGATCAGTACAAGGGAGAGAAAGAGAAAAGACTAAGGAGAAACTCAGTGTGTGAAAGCAAGAAATTATGTAGGAAACAACATTAATCTCCATCAAAAAAAAAAAAAAGAAAAAAACCCAAGAGCCAAAAATTTTATTAGTTTCTTTAATCACAGATTTTTCTTTTTTTCTGGAAGCCTTCTAGATACCAAATTCACTCATGGCTGCGTGTTTTGTTTGTTTGTTTGTTTTCGCCATGCAACTTAAATGATATAGACAAGTGTATTCTTTGTTTCTCCAGTTCCTCAGTATATTGATTTTTATATATTGGAATGCTTTATGAAGCTGATTCTGTAATAAAAATAAAAGGAAACAGTATTATTGGCATATAAACAGCAACAATAGCAATCAGTTTACGTCCCTCTACCATCACCGATCCTGCAAAAGAAAACACGTATGTCCTGTTCTTCTTCTTCTTTCAGTGCCAGGCATTGCTCTGTCCTCAATACCCACACGTCACTCGACCACTGGTCAGTCCCCCTGTCCCCTAGGCTGGCATGTGAACACTTGCTCTGCCATTCAATTGCTAACATACTAGCCCTCCTCCATAGTGTTGCACACATGCACCCACTGTACCTTCAGGGGAAAAGAACTGCTTGGGCTCCTTTTCAGTATCAAACCAGAAGGTCTCAAGTGGAGCTTCTAAACCTTTCTCATCCAGGCCCTCAGAGACACAGTACGTCAGTACAAAGATCAATAAGTCAAGTGTGACCAAAGGAAGTGGAAACATACATATCACTCCAAGAGTTGTCACTCCAAGAGTTGTTATCTGCCCCTCCTCAAAGATTGTTTGAGCAGGAACCTGGCACAGCTTATGGTGCAGCTAAGTCTCCTCCCAATTTTGCCCTCAGCCTAAATCCAGAGAGGCAGGAAGCCACCACAGCTTAAAACAGACCCCGTCTTGGGCACTGCTCTGTGTGCTCAGCAGACAGCAGCGCAGAAAAGCCAGTAGATATGCAAGGACAAGCAAAGCCCCTACTATGGCTCCTCCCAACATCCACAGGCCACCCACAAGAGCCTAAGAGAGACTTACAGAGATGCTGATATCTTTCAGGGAACTGCTGATACTATCTGCAGAAAGCATCCTGGACATCTGTTCAAAAGTGACTGCTCTGGACCAGATCCTCGCAGGCAGAAGAATGACTACCTGCCTACTTGAACCAGGGAAGGCTCAGCATTTTCCCAGGCTGAAAGCAAACTGAAATGTCAGGCTGAAAGCAGAATGCAACAGCAAGTAATTGTGAAGGAATGACCAAAAAAACACAACAACTCCTGTGACCAGAAGCGTAAGCTCTCTCTTCTCTACATGTCGTAATTCTGCTCAGAAATAAGCTGCACATGGGAGTCTGTGGAGAATTGCAGGAGGCCTTTGTGCTACCAGCTAAAGAGCAGAATCCTCTGGGCTTTGTTCCCACTTGTGCATGATGAAACTAAAGCCATATGGAGAGTTTCAGCTACAATATCTGCAAAATGATATCAGGAGAAACAGCAGAACAAAGAAGGACAGATGCTTTGCAAAACCAGTTCCTCGCATATGTTTGAGATGTTCTTTGCCAGTCAATTGTGGCAGCTCAAAGGCATACAAAGTCACTAACTGAGAGATGCCACAGCCCTGGCTCTTGCAGGACATTTCTAACACTCCCTCGCAGCTGTATTTCTCACTGCACCTCACTAAGCACCTCACTATCAGAGCCTCCCAGGTACCCAGGGAAAAAAGGTGTTCCTGGGCCTGGCCACTGCTGTTCTCTCACAGGCACTAGGTAACAATAAAACTTGCGGAAGGATGGCAGACCAGAAATGTGGTCCTGTTCTGAGGAGAGCAAACAATACCCTTTTGGTTGAGAGAAGGACTCAGTGGAGAGGAGGAGGAGAGCTTCTCTGTTGGGCAGTGGCACAGGCACCCACATGGAAACCCAAGGCGGGACTCGGCACGAGTCCTGCCCCTTCTGCCATAGCCTTGCTCATGGACTCCCACATGCCCTTTCATCTACCTCCACCTTTGTGAGCAGGGGGTATGACACAGCCTTTCTTTGTACACAGGAACAACACAAGGAGACTGTGTTCTAACCTGCGCTTTTCAGGGCCCAGTCAGGCAGCTGAATGGGTCCTTCTAGTGTGGCATTAAAGAGAGTTTCTCTTATTTGGAGCATCTCCTGGTAAAGACAGAAGCAAAAACAGGAAACCACCACTTCAGTGGCAGCTCAGTAGGACTAGCAGTCCCAGCACAGAAAAAAAGGGGAGAGCCTGGGTTAGAGAATGCCCCAAGACCTGCTGCAAAGACCTGAAAGACTCTATGCTTTTTTTCAGTGTCTTCACCAAAAACAAACAAACAAACAAACAAACAAACAAACAAAAAATCATTTCACAAAATACAGCATCACCTGCTTCATGAGGCTGATGTCTGAATATAAATGGGCCATTTCTTCCTTTAGCAGGTTCATGTGATGTTCTCGCTGGTGCACAATGGCCCTCAAGTCCCTGCAGATAGCAAGCAGCAGCTGTTAAAAAGCCGCCTAGCCCCTGTGGGGAGCATGCCACCTCAAGAGACAGAAACTGTCTCACTCTTTGGCCTTCAGCCCTGAGCCATTCCTGTTTAGCATCTCCTGAACGGGAAGAGATTTCCATCAGCAAAGGTGCTACAACCATCAGGCTCTCCAGGAGACACTGTTCAAGGATGGCTCAGCAGAAGTTGTGGCTTCACTCTGGCAAAGAGAGGCTTTGACAAGCTTCCCTCTGCAGAGAATGGGAAGATGTGGGGACCACAACCAGCATCTCTCCTTTGCAGGGGTCCTGCAGAAGCTGTCACTCAGCTGTAGCACCTGTCTTACAGAAGCTGCACTCAGCTGTAGCACTTTTTCTCCTCCAAAACTTCAGGCCAACAGGTAGAAAATATAGTGGACACCAACTGCAATTCACAGCAAGACACTAGGCTAGTGGGACTGCCTTGTAGTGACCCATTAGTGGCGCCCCCTGAAGCACAGGAATGGTCAGCAGGACATTGCCCCAGTGGGGCCTCTCCCTCCCCCCAGTCCCTGGTACCCAGCAGCTCTGTGCTACCGCTGACATTTCATTTCTCACAACTACTCACCAAGAGTAACAGAAAAAAAGAAAACAATTTTCATGAATTTTCTTATCCTTGATGTAAGTTTCATCCTAGAAAAGCAGGAGTACTGTTATTATCATAGCTTTAAGCCTCGGGCATCCCCTTTTATAATGACATTGTTCCCTAATGTTAAATCACAAAAGAGAACAAGGCATGGGCCTTCTGCACATTGGCCATATAGCCGGGAGATATGAAGGCATGGGCTTGCCCAGCAGGACTGCACAGCAGAGCTTACCAGACTTGTCCCCAGCGCAGTCACCACTGTTCATATTCATCTTATGGGCCGTGCTGAGGACAGCACCAGCACCTCAGCCTCCAGCAGCACCTGGTCATGGGGTGCAGCCTCTTGCTGGCAGCATCACCGCTCCGGAGTCTGTCTCCTTTGCCACTGCTGGAAGGAGACAACTCACGCTGCTCACACACACACATACACACACACAGAATTTAACACAGATATTGTGTGACAATAGTCCCCAGTGTCCCTCAAAAGAGTTGGTCCTTTTCAAGCAGGACTCACCTGACCTTCAGCCACGTGGCACATTTTCACATTTTCACATACAGCTCTCAAAGCACTGCCTCTTGAGTCTTAACAGGTCCAGAGGTGGAAGACAGTCAATGCATGAATGATACCTAATGCCCAACACCACAGTGCCTCCCACTGCCCAGTACTTACCTGCTTCTCTTGCCTGAGTGCAGCCTCCAGGTGCTGTATGTTTTATTCTCTTTCCCTTGGCTTAGGTACCGAGAGGGCTGCAGCCAAGGGTTTTGGGGCAGTCACGACCTTTCTGGGTCTACTTCCTGACCAGCCTTCTGAAGTGCTGAAGAAGGAAGGCAGAATTCTTTAGCTTTTCACAAAAAGTACTTAGGAAGGCAACTTTCGCTCTGATATAATGGGAAGCAGCACGTCTAGACCAGAAGCACTATGGAATAGCAGCATGCTGCACTTTACCACTCCTGACATGAATTTCACAGCTTCCTCCCAAAACCTGTGAACCATTTGCTCACTGATCACAGTGATTAGGACCAAAGTACAACAATATCTGAGCCACTAGGCCTAAATAAATAAATAAATAAATAAAACACCACCATCCAGAGAAGACAACAACACGTGGCTATCCAAAGGATGTTGAGACATCAATGTCCAGTCCCCAGAAATCTGGAGATAGCCTGGTTGTAGTTCCCTGTGCTGCATTCTTGCCTTTGACAGCAGTGTCCACCCTGAAGTAAAATGCCAGATCTGCACATGAGTGTCTGCACAAACACATTCGGCCTTTCCCCCTGTCTACAGCTCCCTCATGAACTCAACACACTCCTTAAGCTCAACACACTCCTCCAAGACTATAGCTGTGAAATCATCCTCATATGCCCAACATAGAGTGCATTTTTTCTGCTTGCAAAGATCAGGAAATGACTGTCTTTCACAAAGAAGTGAACCTTGACAATCACCTTTCCCTCCATTGTTTTTGAGAACTTTCCAAAATTCTGTGATAGCCATTTCCATAGAATTATAGAGTCATTATGGATTGAAAAGCCCTTTAAAGTCATCAAGTACAACTACAAACTTATCACCACCCTGTCCCTAAGTGTCTCATCCACATGTTTCTTGAACACTGCCGTGTCCCCCACTACCCTGGGTGGCCATGGTGTAGTAATGGCTATTTCTGTGTTTAAAAAGATAGCAGGAAATGTCTCCATTTTGTGTGTCTCCCTGTAAGGTAATCTAGCCCCCTGTGAGCTAGATTTGAGTTCTGGATGAATTTCTGGCACCAGAAATGTATCCTTCCCTTTTAGCTAATATTCTACTTTCTCCCATGACTTTAAGTATGACTGTATGTCACGGACTTCTGTAGAACAGCGATTTGGTGGGATTTATCTCCCATGGGTTTATCTCTAGGTGGCTAGATTCTTAATAATTCAAGGTGAAATAGAGTGGAGCAGCCTTTGTTGGGATGTTTTCCATTCTGTTGAGCAGGTGTACATCACTGGACAGTGAGCTGTTGGCAGAGCTACTGCCTGTAAATGAGGTGTTCTGTTCCTTATAGCTAAAACTGGAGAGTGCTCTGGTGATGGGGCTTGGCATGGAATTGCTTCCCAGTTGGTCTGTGGCAAGCTGGCTCAAATCTTTCTTTCCTAGTCTGCCCACTACTGCAGAGCAGGCAGGAAAGCTGTCCTTTCAGCTGAAGAGTGGTCCCTGGGCTTTCCCTGTCTGTATGTGATATCTCTACAGGATTCAAACCAGTTTTTGCACAGAAGGCATCTCTCTCCAGTTCTGTTATCTGCTAACTTTTGGTAACTTCTGGTTCTTCTGGTAACTGCTAACTTCTCTTGCATATCACTGTCCTCAGTGACAGCACTCTATACCTGCTGCTTTTTCTTACCCCAGATCAATACAGTAATCATAGAATCATAATCACAGAATCAAAAAATGCATAAGGTTGGAAGGGACTTCAGGGGTTATCTAGGCCAAACTCCCCTGCGCACTGCAGGGTCACCTAGGGCATGTGGCACAAGGCTGCATCTAAGCAGGTTTTAAAGATCTCCAAAGAAGGAGACTCCACAACCTCTCTGGGCAGCCTGTTCCAGGACTCTGTCACCCTCACAGTGAAGAAATGCTTCCTTAAGCTCCTGTGGAACTTCTGATGCTTCAGTTTGAAGCCATTTCCTCTAGTCCTATCGTTGTACACCACTGAAAAGAGGCCAACTCCATCCTCCTCCTCACTGTCTCCCTTGAAGTATTTATAGACACTGATCAGGTCTCCCCTCAGCCTTCTCTTCTCCAGGCTGAACAGGCCCAGCTCTCTCAGCCTTT